>JANAKD010000459.1:0-18708 GCA_027627215.1 Lecanicillium saksenae | reverse complement strand
CGGGGAGGGAGGCCGCCGCGCCGATTGGGCGGTAGCCGTGAGAAGCTGCTGGCCACTGCATGGTGTTGTGTCTGGCTGGCGTGTTATAAGTGAGGCATGATGCATGAAGAAGACGAATCAGCGAGGTAACGAGGGGGGAAATACGCGACTGCCAGCATTCTTGGTATGAGGCTGTGGTGGGGGCTGGGGGATGCTTGGCAAAAGGTACAAAGACCCTTGAAGTTAATATGATGCCATTGGCGGGAAACTCTATCGCCATATTGGGCTTGTTGGCCATTGTCGCTCTGGAGGACCACGTGGGCTGAGCTTCCTGGTCTTGTGGTGTAATTTCACATCCGCGTACATTAGGCATAAAAATCCAAACTTGCCACATCAGTGACAAAAATGATAAAAGCTACGCTAGCTTTCAACGCTAACTATGTAGCTTTAGGCGCCAGAAATTTACTCCAGTCGATCGTGAGAATCGCTTGCCGCGCTTCACTGATCTGAAGAATCAGCTGCCTTATTGCCGCGATCGGCGGCGTCTGTGGCGCTGGGATCCTCACACTCACAGTCCAGGCATGCCGTCTTATCCTCGAAGAACCAATAACGCGAGAGCAAGGGAATGACCGCGGAACACCATACTGCCATCGCCACGACCATGCCGACACCATACGCGTAGCCGTGCGAGCGGCGAAAATCTGGCGCCTCTGACACGGGAAACAGGACTTGCTGTGCAGGCGCTTCGATGGCGCTGATGGCGTTAGAATCTATGTGGACCGAAGACAAGGAGAAAAGACACGTACTAGCCCACAGATATCATCATGGCTGTAGTAAAGGATCGTAATTGCTTGTTGCCGCCGCAGCTACAATTGATCCAGCCTCCGAGGAGCGGCGAGAGGCCGCCGTAGGCGCCGGCAATGTAGTAGGCAGCCATGCGCAGGCTGAAGTTGTTGGTGCCGACGAGCAGGACAATGTAGCCGAATAATTGAAACGCGGCGAGGCAGAGGATGGGCAGCGATCGGTTGTTGAGCGAGTCCGCGGCAACTGCGCTGATGAAGATGAAGCCCAGCTCCTGTACGAGGAATTAGCGCTTGGAATGGATTTGATGAAATGCATCACATACTGCAACGTATATCACTGTGGGTAAAGTGTTGTATTTGGATGATCCGTAGCCCAACTCCTTGAGCCACAGGCCCATCCATCGTGAGAGGTTGTTGCCACATGTCAGTTCAACGAGCCTAGATTGCTATCAGTCATGCCAAAAAATAGGAAGAAATGAAAAGAGGCCTTACCCCCAACCAATCACAAATGCGTAAAACTGCCAAGATTGTAGAATTTGGCGAATGACGTCCCGTGTCCAAGCACCTACCGCATCGCGACCGTCTCTCTTCATTCTCTCAATCGAAAGAGCCTTCTCTGCATCCGACATCCACCAAATTTTGGTGCCCTTCGGTTCATCTAAATGGAAGTCAGTTTATACGAAAATGGACAACGCAAGGCGATACCATACCAGGGCAGACAATGGCACCAAAAATAGCAACAGGAATGCCCAGGATGAAGTCGAAGATAAATAGCCAGCGCCATGACGCCAGTCCCATGACGCCGTTCATATTACTGTGCCTGTTATTCAATAGTCAGTCTAATGACATAGCCATATTCTCATAATTCCTTCAAGGTACTTACAGCCCGGCTTGGATGTAACCTGAGCACATCGATCCAAGGGCCGACGAGAACAGGAAGATGGCCGTTCGACGACTGATTTCGGACTTGGTGTACCAGCTACCAATCTACACCGCTATCAACAATGTATTCAAGGAGATTTTGGGATAGGGCGTACCAGGTATAAGCAGCCAGGATATGCTCCAGCCTCGAATAGGCCGCAGCAGAATCTGTTCGTCCCAGGTTAGAGAAAAAATGAAAGCGCGGGCAGCCTTCCTACCTCAGCCCATAAAGGGTGCTGGCATTCTGAGCTTTGTACATGAATAGCACAAAAAATGACCAACAGAGTGTGCAAAATGGCAGCCAGTATCTCGGTTGTACTATCGTAAGCATGCAAGTTGAAATCGGCGCTCCGATGATGACACCAATGCTAAAGTACGTGGTGAACCAGTTCAACTCATCGTGTTCTAGAACTGTCAGTAGTCTTCAAAATTGCAAACAAATTTGATGAGATTTTCGTACTTAAATTTAAATCATGCCGCATGCCAGTAATATAGGCATTCGTAACATTGGTTTGGTCCTGCCATGATCAGCCAGCGTCTACTGGACCATCGTCGTGTACTCACCAAATATTTGACGAAAAAGGTCTGCGCAGATAGTGAGCGCGTAATAATAACAAGGATCAGAATTTAGGAAATCATCATACCAAGCAAGCATAGAGAAGTATAAAAAAGTCGAGTTTTCGCAAAAGTCGACGTTCTTCTTTGGTTGCGCCGGCGTCGTACCAATGATACCAGCGCCTGGCCAGTGGTCGTTGGCCTGGCTGCGACGCAAGACTCCCGGAAGGCTCCATTTCATAACGGTTATTCTTATTTGCGTGCCAATGTATTCGACGCCGTCTAGTCTGCGCAAGTTTGAAGGCTGTGCTGGGGACATTATATGTCACATCATGTACCTTGATGGCAGCCCACGGAAATAACTAGCGCATCTCGGCAAAACGTGCCGAATAGTTTGGCAGAAAACTCGGAGTACTTGCCGTAAATAGTCTAGAGTTGCTAAGCCAGGCTGTAAACGGAGACACTGAGCTGATTCTGAGTATTTCTTGCCAGTATCTGGTCAACCTGCAGAGAGCTTACTAACCATCCTAGCAACACCCTGATAGTTGTAGGACCTAAAACCAATTTAGGATTACCTTGGAATTATCTTCTATCTCAGCGTCAGCTCAATCAAATTATTATTGCCACGAAATTT
Source organism: Lecanicillium saksenae (assembly GCA_027627215.1). NCBI lineage: Eukaryota > Fungi > Ascomycota > Sordariomycetes > Hypocreales > Cordycipitaceae > Corniculantispora > Corniculantispora saksenae. Next base: position 15,816 of record JANAKD010000459.1, on the reverse strand, counting down.
GACGACAAGCGGAAGAAGTTGGTCCTACAACACAGGCTATAACGCCGTGAATCTGCTTGATCAAACGCTACCCTACACCTTCAGTGCCCCGATTATTGGCAGCCAGGCGACGAGCCACAACACTCGATTCGCACAGCGTCACAAACCTGAGTTTTTAAGATCACATGGATGAGAGAGTAAGAGTGAAGTTGCCCGCGAGAAGGGGTGGTGCCGAGGCGATTGCTTGCCCGGCGGCAGCAAGCAGGGCCAGGCTTCTGCAGAAAAGAGACGCCATCACAGTTGTTATGCGTTAGCTATTGATTGAAAGTTGGAAGAAAGTCGGGTGTAAGATGCGAGATATTTTAGAAAGCTCCTCCAGCTTCTACGGAGAGGATTTGAACCATTTTATCAAGTCCCAGATCTGAGTTGTCATCACCGCCCAGACCGCTAAAGATGATGCCGCCAAGGAAACCACTTGCGTCACAGCGCTGCATCCCACCGTTTAAGGCTGTAGGGCGCATCGCAAGGCTGGTGATGGATTAGCGGGCAAGGCTACCAAGGGGGTTAGTCGGGCGTAGGTGCAACCATCAAACTGTGCCTAAGACTAATTATATTATCAAGGGACTAGCGTGAAAATAGCCCAGAAATGACGAAATCTTAGGGAGGCTGTATTGACGTATGGCGAGGCTGGCTACTGGGGTACGCTGATATGACCAGCGCCGAGCGCGCTTTCGATTCGAGCAAGGGTAGTTTGCAACTGGAACTTGGTGTTGTTACTAGAGACACAAGGAAGCGACCGAAATAAAATAGCGAAAAATTAATCTCTGATATATTGTTCCGTTATTGACCCCGCGTCCAAGAGGAGCCTGTCCTTCTCCATGAGCGAACGTGTGGGGTACGCTGGTATCTGGTACCGCCAATTTTGTTTATGACACCAAACAGTCGTACAGGGTTCTCGAACAAAAAGGTACCAGTCCCGCACACCCGAGGCTACAGTTGTTCGCAAATGTCTCGCTTCAGAACCCTCGTAAGGCCAGCTCTGTCTCTTGGCTTGAAGTATAGCCCTGTAGGCCGTGGCGCCATGGCTTGGTGGGCCGGATCTTCGCATCCCGAGATGGGATCTGGGTCGACGTCATCCCCAGCACAAATCTCAAAAGACACGATCAGACGAACAAAGAGCGTGTACATGACATGGTTGGCCAAAGTATAACCCGCGCACATGCGGTATCCCAGACCGTAGCTGAAGATGGGCTGATCGGGGTCCTCGAGCCAGCGCTCCGGGCGGAAGATGTCAGGATCTCGATACAGCTTAGGATCTAATGCCTGTTAAGAAAATGTTATCCCATTGTAAGAATTGTCTGGGTACTCACCTCGGTTGCACGCGAATGTATTGAGCACGACGGTGCTGCCTTCAGGAATGATCTTATCCTTGTACACAATCGACTGGACTGCCAAACGAGGTAGGGCTAATCTTGACGGGGTGTAAAATCTGGTGTTTATTTCTCATCAGAATAGGAAACCAAGAAAAGAGTACATGAGGTAAAATGAATGGTTTGCAACCCACCTTAGGATTTCTCGCACTAGTGCACTGATGTATGGGATGTCTTCTTTATCTTGTAGCGCGGTTTGGAAGAGTTCCTCGACGTCTCCGTGTGTTTTTTGTATATGCGAAAGTGCAGTCCGCTGAATATCTGGCCTGGTGGCCAAGAGAATCAGCCCCCAGTAAATGGTATTACTTTCGGTGGCCAACCCTCCAGAAAGGAATGTGAGAAGGACAGTCGAGAGCTCCACCAATGGAAGTGGGTGGCTGGCAGTCTCATTCTTTGACCACAAGCATGGGGCATGCGTATTGTTGCGCATCTTTTCCTTCACTTCTTCGTTGAGCTGCCGCACGTATTCGTCGCGGCGCTCGCAGAGCTTGACGGCTGCTCCGCGGTAACGGTTGAATGGCCACATGCGCATCACTGGCAAAAAGTCCTGCAAGTTGTCGGTCATGCTTCGGAGCTTCAATATTTCGTGCTCCACTTCGATGATTTCTTGGGTCAACGAGTCACCCAGATACATGCGGCGACCGTAGCAGATGGACATGGAGAGGCTGAGAGCTAAACGCTTGATCAGCTTCGAGACCTGGAGCGGTGCCATGCCGGCCCGGCCATAGCCGAGAAGCTCGTGAATGAAGTGTCGTGTTTCAAGATCGATCTTGCCTAGGTTGGCCTTGACGGCTGGCTTGCTGAGCTCAGCTGCTGTTGCTTTACGACCGCGTTTCAGAGCATCGCCATAGACTGCGGTACCAATGGTTGGACCAAGAGTGCCGGCTATGAACTTTCTTTGAATTAGCAAGTGTATGGGTGAAATGAGCGAGCTTCTACGACAATAGAGGTAATAATGGAATTAAATCGAGTATAAAAGGAGTAGAAGTGCTGGCTTACCTGATGAAAGGTGTGGAAAATGGGACGCGATGAGAGCGCGGCTGCGCTTCCAGTAAAGACTTCTTTGGCCGCGGATGCTGAATTGATAACAATGACCGTCATATTTCCGAAACGAACTTGAATCACATCCCCGAACCGCTTGGACCATAACAAGAATTGCCGCTCGGCATGACAGCGGTAAAGCGATGGCAGATTGCCTACGATAGGCCAAGGCCGAGGGCCTGGGAAGTTGGCATCCGATGAAGACTTCAAGACAAGAGCCAAGTAAATGGCTACGAATGCCACAAGTGGCCGGGCTAAGCTCAAGATGGAAAATTCCGGCCAAGAAAGTGAGTTAAATCGACGAGGTAGTTGGATGATGAGCTCTGGTAGGGGCTGAAGGATATCTAGAATCTCCATAACGACAGGCTTGGCCAAGACTGACCAATAGATAACGTGCCAGGCGGAAGAGTGTCAATGGTATTAAAAAAAGTTTATTGAAATGGTGAAATTCGTCTACGACGCAACCAATGTTATAACAGCATTTCTCATGTAAGTGAAGCGGTTTGGGGAACTGACGCTCAGTCTGTGCTGCGTGAGTGGAGACCAAGGCAAGCAAAACAAACAAAGAATCAATCATGAATAATCAAATATGCAAGTATTTTCACCGTCTAAGGATAGCGAGGGTTTAAACTCGTTGCCGCTTTAAAAACGCTTACAGAATTGCGCACTATTCAGACGGAGGTGTAAGGTTTTCTGTGTGCGATGAAGAGGGCGTGCACATACACAACTTCAGCCTCTGCAGTATGCTTCGCCAACGGGCGTAAAATCTGAACCCGAAGGAGGCGGGCGTGCGCATGCCCCACCTCAATTTTGTTCTTTTGTACATTGTCGACGGGCGTAACATCCCGACCCGAGACGGCTCAATTCTGCGGGCGGCTGATTTGGCAGATCAAACATCGTCGCATTGCACAGCAGGCAGCCGATGTCGCCGAGGAAGAGTCTCCCCCGCTTCCAGCCCTTCATGCAAGTTTATTATTTGTTGTATTCAGCTATGCAAGTTTGAGGAAAAGATGGGCGCCAAATGGAAACATGCAACAAAGACCGGCGTGGGTAGGCAGCTGTCTCGTTTGCTTGGTGCGCCCGTCTACGTATCAAAAATACGGCAGTCCTAGCCTGCATCTGCAGTGTTGATAGCTTGATGAGTCTGTGGTTACGGAATACATGCGAAATCTATTTTAATAATAGAAAGGATTGTAAATATGAAAAGCCTTTGCCATTAATGAGCTACCAATCTCTCCTCAATCAAGTGTTGCAGTGCTGTTCGTCATGCTTTAAGCTCGCTCGCAGCCGACGAAAGCACTGCAATCTTCCCTCGGACCGGCAAATTTGGAGATTGAAAATTACCCTCTGAAGGCAAATCCGTCAGCTCCACCCCATCCTGGAATAACAAACAGTAGCTAGAGCCACCAAAATGAAAAGATCCAAGCTCATCGCCTTTCCGAACATGCTGGCCCTCTTTGACTGTGATTTCACATGAACTAATATCCACCATGCCGACGGCAATAAAGGCGACCAGTCCCAATCGTGGGTTATCGGCTTCGATAATGATGGCGGCGCGCGTAGCCATTTCACTGAGGTACCGCATAGCATGTCCAAAACCTACGGGCGGTGTGTGACCATCGCTGCCAAGTTGATCCACACTTTGGAATCTCGGAAGACTGAAATAGGTGCCATCAATTAGATATGCACTGTGTATCTTACCAGATACAGGTGCATGCCAACGATGATAGGAGTGCAGGCTCAAGAAAGCTTGGAATACTGTAGAGTTCGCGAATTTAGATGCGACTGCCCTATGCCCCAGCATGTCGAGAACAGAGTAAGGCTGGCCTTTGACAAAAAATGTATCTCGTAGTTTAGCTTTTTTACCAACTGTGTGTGGCACGGATTCGCAGGCGTTTATGACCACATCGTCGTCGTCAGGGTCGGCAACTGGTCGCATATGTGGCCGAAATCGTCGGGTAAAGAAATCTTGAGAAGTGTCAACGGCTATCGAGAATGACATGCAAAAATTCCACTGACCATCCCAAGACTCGAATCCATAGTATTCATCGTCGGAGTCGCAGTCAAAAATCTCTGAAAAACTGGCTGCCGTGCCCTTTGGCAAATTGGCGACTCCTTCTAGATCCGCAATGGAGCGACTTGCCAGCCAACCGTCGTCGGATCCGTTTCTAAGATAGGATCGCGAATCAGGACTCTGAGAGAAACGGAATCATAAGCAAAATTCTTTGTTGAGTGAAAATGGCGTCAGCCCAATCAGAGAGTTCGCATACCCCGAGAAAGCTTGACCACTCATTCAAAATGCCTTTTAGTAAACGGTTCACCTCAGGGTCCGAGAATGCAGCATGGCCACTGTGCACAGCCGTAGCTTAGTAACAAAAAAAAGCGCTCGAATGGGTAACGTATCTACCTTGCAGTACTTGCTGGAAAGGTGAATATCATAGCCATTGGCGGTAAAGGAATCGTCATCCCTGGTGGGGGAGCGGTTGTGACAATGTGGCTTAGTAGCTGCAGCAGGTGATTGTAGTCTCGGACAAACACTTGCCAATCGCCGTAAGGGAGACCAGCTGGAATTTCTGTGAACATCTCGGTAAAATACATGTACAAGTGCGATTTAGTTTCGATGGCTTCTTTCAGGCGCTGAACGGCGGGTGACAGTGGTTGCTCGGGCTTGGCATCAACCTGTTCAATGAGCTGCCTTAAATAATCCGCATGTAGTTCATAGTCAAGATAGGGCCAGGCGCTAGGTTTTATGACTGTGAGGAAGATATTACCAGCAGAGAGCTTATGACGCTGAGAGCACATACCCTGGATGCGTTACGTTGGCTGTGGTGGATGGAGTAAGCGATTTTGAGAGGCGGAACTCAGAGTCTGTGTCTAGCGAGAAATAGTTCCAGCTGGTCAACAGTACATAAATTATCATTATTGTCCATAGGAGGACGCAGCCTTTCTGGACTCGGTCCATGGACATCAGCACCATCGCGTCAAAAATCGGAAGTACGCGGGTGGCAGGCAAATGGCGACACGAGCTCTGCAAAAAAGAAATATAGGAGACTGTGTAGGAGCAAGAAAGCAGAATAGAAATGTAGCACAAAAAACCGAAGCATACACCACGCGCGAGACCCAGTGAGACCTGCAGGAGGTGCTCATAGTGACAATTACTGACCACCAACCCAGCTGCCCAATCATGGGGTTTTGGCACCTTCGTGTGCCCTGTAGGCGCTGCAAGTTACTGGATAGAACTCACAAGCCTGCGTGCGCCTTTGGCCCAAGTTTGACACAATCAGCAAAGCTCTGAGGTGGAATTGAATATTTTTGTACTACGACAATAATGTGAATTTATGGCCCATCGTTTGCAGCAAGTATCAACCGTGCTTATGGCCTCTGTCTGCTCATCTAGCCAGCTGTTGCGATTTCGGCGGGTGCAAAGCTGTGGAACCTTTTTGTCAAACAGTTATATTCAATCTCTTAGTCAAAAGTCCATCAATCGAAGCGTATGGATCTACGCCGGGCGCCTTTTGCTTTTCGTCTGCGGGTTGTTCATCCAAGACCGAGAGTGCCGCAGTCATGGGAACTCTCTCTGGTGCGGGAGCAGAGAGAAACCGGACCGCTCGAACTTTGTGCACGCCGCGAAATGTCTGCCCGAGTTAAAAAGGTAAGAAATTAGCTATATAGAAGAGATGTGAAGTAGTAACTTACCCTCATTTGCTTGACAATGCGATCCATGACCTTCATGATTGCCTGGTCCTCGGCGGATCCACCCTTGGATAGCTCTGACCGAAAGCAATATTTTTTCATAGCTGCGAAGACCTCTCGCATATTTTTAGAAATATGCATTCTAATTTCTTCTTCAGAGTGATAGGAAACAATACCGAGGAATGCGTCAATGGCGAGGAAAATGAGCGTCTGACTGCCCGAAAGTCCACCGTACTCGACTGGGCCGTGCTCTGAGTCTGATGTTAATCCCCAACTGTGAATTCCCGAGACATGACGAACCCAAATAGCACGGGAAATATTCGGATCATTCATGTTATTGTAAAGATAAAGGACGAGCTTTCGAACGTGCTCAAAAATAGCCTCTGTATAGGAGAGCGCAGATCTCTTGTCGCCTTGCTCGTAGCTGATCATGGCCCTGATGATACAGCAATACATGGGCGCCGCCTGTATATTTACTCACATGTTAGCGATAAATGCTCTCAACAGTGGCCCAGAGGAGACGGAAAGCTAACCAAAGTTTCAGAATCTGTAAAAAGCTTACACCACGCCAGCTCAGTCCTGAGCACCGCATCTGACATGCCTTCATTGACCAGATATGTCAGGCTGCCGTGAGAGTTGAAATTGCAAATAATGTTTGCCATTATGTTGCCACTTGGAGAGGTAATATCCAAATGCCTCTGTATGAATGACCAGGCCAGATCCAGCTCAGACGGGAATGCCAGCTGCTTCTCGTTCTGGGCTACTCGAACTACCGGATTGGTTGCCCATCTGCGCATCGTAATTAGCTTGTTGCGATTTTGGCGCGCGGTATTAATTATCTTCAAACATTTCCTTACCTGTATGCATGGCGCAAGCATGCAACGCAGGAATAGAAACCATTGAAAGTGTCACGACTCAGCTCTGCCCAACTGCCATCCAGCATCGACTGAAGACATCTGGTGGTAGCGTCTGCGTCGACGTGCTTCGCGAGACTTGTGCGCACACGAGATCGGAACTGGGTACATCTTCTCAAGTTGAAAGCGTCATCGAGAGAGGGCTCAGAAGTGGCTAAATATGGTGCGATTTCTTTATAGACTGTCTGATATGCGCGAAGCGCATCGGGCCAGTCACTGTGACGTGCCACGGGTGGCCAACTTCCAGCACCATCTTCTCGCACCAGGGACAGAAATTGATCTCGTAGCTCATGATCGAGCTTGAGAAAGCTCAAATCATGAATGTATGATGATAGAGTCAACTTTTCTGTGCAAGACTGGCGCTGTCGGCGCCACCATGCACAGGCAAATATGACCACGAGTGCCAGAAAGGCGATGTTTCCAGGTTTTATCGTCATTATCATGGAACTTGACCCGTCAAAGATCTCCAAATAACTTTACTCAGCGAAGAGAAGATTGTTGAATCTGGTAATAGTCTTGATAAACCTGGAAGCGGCTAAGTAAACACGACCTTGCCTTTCTTACAGCCCAGCTGATCGAGGCCAGTTGTGGGACTCGACTCTCAGTCAAACGGCGCCGACCAGAGGCTAACTGACTGGTTCTTTGTTAAAAAGAGAGAAGGTGTGTCACCAATATATGTGAAACGGTACATCTTGAACCCGCATTCTTTTCTCTTTTTCTGCTGGACGGCATCGCCGAGCGGGAGCTGGAACTGGTTAACGACACGCCTGCGGGCTGACCTGTTCGGCCGCAATCCGCGCAATCCTCGTCGAGGCTAAAGTAGCTCCAGCAAACAACAAACGCCGCTCCACACCAATAACGCATGGCAGGCTGTACCAGGTTCAGGACCAGATGCCACTCCTAGACGAACTTGCTAAATAACTTCGGTTCATATTTTAACAGCTTTTTACATCAATGGTCCAATAGAAAGCTTGCAAGGCGCCAAGCCACTTGTAAACTAGCCTCGCACAGGCGCTTTTCAAGTCGAGAATCTCCAAGTCGCCCACGCCAAAAACCTGCCCCAACAGGGCATCACCGTCGGCTCCAAGCTTCCCATTTGAAGGATGATTGGAGAGTCTATGGTATTAATTTGCAGAGCTGGCTCAGGTCATGTGCGACCTTGGGAAATGTTCACCTCAGGTCGATCTTACTGAACGATATGCAGCTGTGAGCAGACTAGCGCGAGCGGCAGGGCTGTTTGACGGATACGCAGACGTGTTGCGCGACGACGTGACTTTGTGGCAAGCTGCCGGCCAACGCCTCATTCACAATGCCTGTACGCGGACGGAAGCTATTCAATTAATTAGCAAGGTCTATATGTATTGCTTTGGAGGGTGAGTTATATTACGAAGGCGGCATGGATGGCTACAATAGTCTCCACCATGTCATCTTTGCTCCCGTGGCGTGGCACAATGTCGCGTCCCCGATGCCGGGTGTTGACAAAGGCTCAGGACTGGGAACTGGAAAAATGCACAGGTATTTTTTTCTGTTCTTCTGCCCTTGTGCTCTACTGATGTTGTGCTTTTAGAAATGGCGAGACGTGTTAATTGAGAAAATTATGAACGCAGCCGCGCTGCTCGACAATCACCCTGCTCAAGTTGGCTACCATGGTTTGTGATACCGGAGTCGCACCGCGGGTTGTAGTCGGAGAAAAAGACTCTCTACATGGAGACTCAATACTCCTCGCCATTCCATTCCGCTCTGAGCTGCTCGAAGTCAACTATCAAATTCTTTTCGCGTGTGTTTACCTACCCGGGATACAGTTGGTTCGCTCTATCTAAGGTCTCTCTTGAGCTGGGGTCATTTGCCAGCCAATAGTAAGCCTGTTTACATGCTGGGTCTTTGAATGGAAGTAGTCAAAGGAATAACAAATAATGGCGCACAAGTATTTGATCCTACGCAGTTTCCTCCAAGCCCTGTACTGTCGTCGCTTTGCTTATTGCAATGGGCTGCATGTTAATTACAGGGTCGTCAGTGAATAAGCCCGGTTTCTTCAAATAAACGCCAACTCGCAGGTATTGTTTTGCGCCATGTAATTTACCCCGCCCACGGAAATAGGCTTGCCGCCCACCGACATGCAGGATGGCGGATATTGTGCCGGGGTGCGTTGTTAGTGCCATGCATGTTGGGTGACAGGTTACAAGTGGTTGGCCCAACACAGCTTTGCGCAAAACTTTGCACACTCCTAACTTTCGAAGACCCCATTGGGGAAGATATTACGGATTTGCAATAGCATCTGAATTCGTTCAACATCTTGGCAGCATGCAAACTACGGCGGTTGTCGCAAATACTCCGCGAAGCGACACGCCTTGCCCAACTCGCATAACCCGACGAGATGTGCCTTATCCAACAGCGAATTTAGGACCCCTTACTTCCGCCTTCGCGCCCCCGGAAAGCTGTGCATCTTTGACGCTTGGTTATTTCGGCCATCTCAAAGGCGCGACCGAAATCATTACATTCAACTACGGCCACGCCTGCGACCCCCAAGATGTGCCCCGTCTCGATCCGTCCTGTTACCCTCCTCGATATGCGGCAGCGTACGACCACTTGAACGAAGCGTTCGAAACGAGCAATATCATATACCCAGTATTTTCACCTGCATCCAATTGCCCCAGTGGCTACGTATCTGCGTGCGGGTTTGGAGGGACCACGTCCAAGTTTCCCGTGGCCGGCAGCTTGGCGCCGGAGAGACTACAAACAATTTCAATATTCTCATGAGCCAGCTCCTTGCAACAACACAGACGGCAATTGGCTGTTGCCCGAGGTAGGAGAGCTGCGCAGGGCTGGGCCATGCACATACTTCTCGGTTTCGAGAGGCTGACGTTCATAGTGGTTATGCATGTTTGGCGAGTCGTGCTTATCATTGCGTGTCGGAACCCTCTGCAGGCGCAGTAGTAACCGCCGATGCGAATTCATTTTGCAAGTCGCACACGAATAATGTACGAGAATTTACAGCGGTGTCTTCTGCAAACATATATGCAGACGCCCCCTGCCTTGTCCTCGTGCAAGACATGAGCGACAACCAATCTACGACGTCAGCGATCTCCTCGGCTTCAACGCCCACTGATAAGAGCGCACATATTTCCAATACCACGAGCAATGCGAGTGGCGGTCTCTCAACCGGTGCAAAAGCGGCAATCGGAGTTTGCATTCCCCTATTCGCGATAGCGGCAGCGGTGGGTTTGTTTCTATGTTTTCGGCGGCGATCGCGTAACTCTGCAGAAAACTCTACGACGATGGGCAATTCCTCTGCAGTAGAAGCTGCTCATCAGGATGACAAGGTAGAAATGGATGGATCGGAGCCAAGACAGCCTACAATCATTGGGGGCCCGTCAGCAAGAGTGCTATCCATGTTGTCAGGTCGCTTAGGCACTCCGGGCACAAACGCGAGTGCTAGCAGAACGGCGGAGTTATATGGATCCAGGCCTACACCGCGGTTGCATGAGGACATCATGGAGCTACCTGCTGAGAGCAATCAGCATGTGGCTCGAAAGCCTGTGCCGGAGAGGCAATAGGGTGCTATTGCAATTCGCAGCTAACCTGAATTCCAGTAACGACACCATTCTCTAGATTAATACAGGTGATTTAAATCCAACGAGTATTTACTGCTTTGCTCCTTGCATCACATATTCTTTGCTTGATTCTAGACTTTTTGCGCATCTTTCTCGGTACTTCCCTCTCCACCCCCACCGAGGAATGCTTTTAGGAATAAGTTGTTCTCTTGAAGGGCGAGATACCGTTGACGCTCGAGTAGAGACATGTGGTCAATGCAGCATCGTTCTAGGCTGAGAAGCTCCAGCTTGGTAGGCTCACTGGAACGGGGAACCATGTAATAACGTCGCTATGATGGAATAGGTCCAGCTCTGATTAAGAGTTTTTTTTATTTAATTAAAAAGCACTCATTTGTTTACATGAATTTGATTACTCTCTCGGTATTCTTTTATCGCTATGTCTGAGCACCATAGTCCACGCCATGTGTACAGCCCTCAGGCAGTTCCCCATTACAGGCGTTACAGCGCACTCGCGCACTGGGTCAAGGTACAGCCCCAGCCAGATCGACAAAATTAGTGCCGCTTGTGTGAATGAGGGCAAGACCGGAGAATTCCTGATCAGAAATGGATGAAGTGCATTAGCTCGACCCGATTCATGATTCAACACTAAGACCGCGCCTATCCTGCAGCCTTGATATCGTTCTATACCCGTTGAAAGCCAAGCAAGACTTTTGAAAGATGGTGGACGAGACGCTTACGTATATCTTCTTTCCAGATAAAGATCCATGCAATAACAGCGACAGAGGAGCCATCTTCGGGAGCTTATGTCAGCCTAGGTAGCAGTTCCTGAGCGAAATCGCTAACACTCTGTGAACTGGCGGCGTGCTGCGATATTGCCGGCTCCGCACTAGTAAATGCATTCTCCATCCTCCCCAAACACCACTACCGCCGAACCTCATTTGTCCCAGCCTCGTTATTTCGCCGTTAGCCGCCACGTTATGGCAGGGGTGCAACCTTGATTGCTGGATGATGTCTTGCGCGCACAATCTTAGTGACAGTGGTAGCAATACCACCTCACCAGACGCCGCGCCCGACAGAAGGGCGGGAAGGGTAAAGAAATGGGCACCCAGGACCAGAACAGGCTGTCTAACATGCCGGTACGCTTCTCTTGCATTTTTTGTATCTGTCCAAACTGGAACCGTATTAAGCCAAACCTCAGGGCGCGCCGCGTGAAATGCGACGAAGAAAGGCCTGCCTGTCGACGCTGCGTAAATAATCACCACCAATGTCGCTATGGCATTGCAACTACTCACAAGTCTCATAACCGGCCTATCATCCCCATGTATAGTCGCAAGTCGCAGGTCGAAATCGTCTCGGAAGCTGAGCCTCCAAGCTGGGACTACTTGCAGTGCATCAGATACTGTAAGTGACGTGGAAGAGACCGGTCTCTCACACTTTCTTGAACCCCAGCACTTACGATATTCGTCTTAACAGATTTCACCATAGCGAGACCGTCTCGCGCGCTTGAGCACGGCAAAGTTGTCGAACCCTATTTTCATCCAAAGCACGCTACATATTACATTTGCGTCACCATCGCTGATCAGCTGAGAAACTTGGCCCGAAGCCGCGGTCGGCTGCTTACCCCTGGCGAAGAACCGAGTTTTCTTGGCAGGCTTTGGGAGAAGTATAACCAGTATCTGCTGCAAATAGTGATGACTGTCAATGAACACTTGCATGGGAATAAGCATGGAGAACATGATGCTCAAAAACGGCTCATAATCCCAGGAGTTATTTCCTACATCTACGTTTTGGTGGGGTTCGACTTGGGCCTGGCTTCGGGGCTGTGGCTCTCTCATGTGAAGGGCTTTCTGGCCTATACGCAGCACTGTGGCGGCCCCAAAGCAGTCATCCAGACTCCTGGGGCGCATTTCCCGTTTGCAAGATTCTTCTCGTAAGGCCTTCTTACCGTATTTGGAGGAATACGCTGCCCATTTTCTCAGCAGCATGTGGCTAATGGACACGGCTTGCACAGGAAAGTCGTCACCTTCAATACGATAACCCCAGCGAAACAGCAACTACTTGGATACTCCGACTACACTGAGCGGCAAATTGAGACGTTGCTGGGATACGAATTTGACATGGATAACCCGTTCCCAATGGATGCCAGGATTGCGGTCGTACGAATCACCCGACTACGACACCAAGTGGCGACAGGGACGATATCAACACTTGCCGTACCACATGCTATAAAAAAGGTGTTCAAAAAGTTGAGTGGCGTCGATATCGATAGCTGGGTTCGAAAAGATAACCCCTTAGAGTCCGATATTGCCTATGAAATGGGTCGGATATTCTGCAGCGCGGTTTGGGTGTACGGCCTTCTTACGCTGCCGCGATCGGCACTCTCCGCATGGGCAACTACGCAACCGGGCATTGGCTCCAATGCATCATTTGAATCCCTATTATCCTTTTACACATCGCAGCTTTTGGAGCAGCTGCGGGAACTCTTCCCACTCGTCGCATACAAGCCGTCATTCAAGTGGGCTCTGGCAGTGGCTGGGGTGGCGACCGCGACTAGGGCACCAGCGGACAGAAGTTTTGTGGACGACTGTCTGTTATCAATTTGGCTGCATCCGCAAAGCAGCGGTGCTGTACTTATTTGCTTAGAGAAGCTGCGTGCGTTTTGGTCCTCAGGTAAAACCGGATGGGAGGACTGCTTTGACGAGCCCTGTGCGCTGTAAATATGATCGACGCTGCAAAGGCGGCCAAATTGAATTTATTGTAAATTCGATATCTTAAATATCATGTTAATTATAAACACCCTATCATGGTCTTTGTTTGTCAAATTCTCCGCTGAGTCTCTCGTCGCACGTCCTGCTTTTGGCTCGAGATTTCCCGTTCTGCAGGGCTGCAATGATTTCTTCGACGTTCGTTGCCGGCCATGCAACCACCGAAGTTGGCTCAACTTCTATCACATTGGTATTATACATTTTCCCCGGTGACTGTTTCATTTAGTAAGGGGCCGATTTGGGGGACAGCTGTGGGATCGCGGCACTTCGGGTTCGTCGATCTAAGAGGCAGGACTGATTGACTGACTTGGGTAGAGGAGTTCTTCAACCTCAGGATTCCACCAAGTAACCTGATACACGTCATCATTCACTCTGGTTTCGATGAGGTAATCAGCCCCAGATACCTCAGACAAAATACTCCGCGGCGAGCCCAACCCGAGCGATCCCACCGGACGGGCACTGGCGAACCCTGACTCCTGGGTTTATAACGGGATACAAAATGAATGGCTGCCAATATTTGCGAATCATCGGTCGTGCCTTGCTGTTTGCTGCTTCTCTGTGGGCTTCATTGGCGACAGCTCTGCGTTGGCAACCAGCATGTGTCACCACCCAGCGCGTCTTGATTGCGCCGCCTCACTTTCCTTATATCGGTGTACACAAGGGGCTGTACTACAGACTTCCACTGAATTACCTGGCTTGCAGCATTTCCCAACTTCGCTTTTACGACAATATGCACCAACCTTGAGGTACCTACTACAGGTGAAACCACTCCGTCGCACGCTGCGATGTGGTATGTTGGGAAGGATTACAGTGTCACCATACTGCGTTTTATGGGAAAGCTGAGCGAGCAAACAAAGGTTGCGCTTCACGGATTTGAGCCACTTTAAAAGGCTAAAGCGTTATTCTTGTGTGCAGAAAAGGATTTAGTATGCGCTGGCGCCCATGCCATATTTCTTGCAGATCATATGAAGCCGTGGCCATGAGTCTCCTGCCTGTTCCTTTTGAAGTTCGCCAACAAATTTATAGGGACCTTCTCATTTGCGAATCTCACATCGTGCTTGAACATACTGGTCGCGATGAGAGCTGCTTCGCCGTCCCTCGAAACCACCCACGCCTCAGGCTCCATACCGCAGTCCTGCGTCTAAGCAAAGCCACACACACAGAAGCTGCAGCCGTACTATACTCTCAAAATAGCTTCCGGCTATCCTATGCTTACCACAGGTACAGCCAGTGCCCCAGCATTGAGGTCTTTTTTCACCAGATTGGGGCGGCAAACTCGCTACTCCTACATCATGTGTGCGTGGCACTCATGCCCTTGGTGTGTCAAATACGAGTAAACCACTCCAAGAAGCTTCGTCTCATGTCCGACGATGAAGAGACTGTTGAAAAGATATACGATCACTGCCCTGAGCTGGAACTCTGTGAAGTGTGGCTCATTTGTCAAGCTAGCGGCCGCCCGGCGCTGCTCCCAGATGGCGACTGGCAGGAGGGAGCGACCAAACTTCAGTACGGCGAGGGGACAGTATGCGGTATTGAGGAATTTGTGCTTGTGTACTCCACAAAGCAGTCGCCAGCCGGCAAGTGTTCTATTTGCTGGACAGAACTCGACAAATACAATGCTCGGGCCAAGCGTGCCATGTCTGCCTCTCAGCGCCGAGGCTAAAAAGGCCATGCACAACCCCGCGAGCTGCTTTGACATATAGTAATACAAACAATTATTCTGTGAAATTATGCTCGTTTACCAGACTACGTCACATAGATTCGCGTCTTTTCATCTTCATCTATGGCTAGAAAGCAGCCAGGGGTCGCAGCAGGCGTTGAACATCAGAATAGTCGTAAAGTAGATCTGTAAATTAAACATAGAACCATTCAAAAATAATTTTTTTTTAAGAAGATCCTGAAACCACGGAAAATACATTCGAGAGCTTTTCCCCTGCACTAGGCTCTTGAGTAGGTATCTGTTGGCAGCCTCGCTCTCAGCTGTAACTGATAGGGATGATAGATACAAGTGTTGGCAATAGCAGGGCAGACAGAAAAGCTAAAAGGTACTGGGTCTGAATCAATTCCAGGGTATTCAGTTTTTTCCCTGATTGAATCAGAAACGGAAATGCTATCCCTGAGCAAACATTGTCTGGCTTGAATACTGCATTTGGTGGCTTACACGGCAGAGCTCCACCAAAAAATTGGCGGGGTAGCAAACATCGCCAACACCGTCCCATCCTCACTCGCACAAAACCCGGCCCTACACTTCCCCATCCTCATCTGCCACCGAAGCGCGATGCCCGCCAAGCCCAAGGCTACAGTCAAGGCATCCCCCGATCCCAAAGGTTAGCACGTCCTCCTCCTCCTTCCCAACTCCCTCAGCCTTTCCCTTCTAACCAGCAATCTTCCCCCCACGGGCAGAACAACAACCACCGTCCACCGTTGCCGAGCGCACGCAGCA
>JANAKD010000458.1:0-18710 GCA_027627215.1 Lecanicillium saksenae | reverse complement strand
CACGAAGCCGCGAGCCCCGTAGCAGATGCCGTCGAGGAGCGCGTCTCGAAAGCTGGCCGCCCAGGCGGCGACGGGCCGCTGCACGAGAATGACCCTGGCCTCCGGGTAGTTGGTGACGAGCTGCTCGCTGAACAAGGCGCCAAAGTCGGTCGTGATTCGGTAGCCGCCGATCAGGCGGTCCCAGTCGCCGCGCGCCCACGGCGTGAGCGGGTCGGCGGGATTCACGTAAAAGGGGAGGCGGTCCTGCGGTCCTATTCCGTTCGCCTGCAGCGACGGAAAGTGGCACCACGCGGCCTGGCCCCAGCCGTAGAATTCCCGCGGGCGCGCGGCGTGCATGACCAGGCCGTGGTGGATGCTGTCGAAGCCGAGGATCTCGAGCGCCTTGGAGAGAGACGCCGTCCCAGAACGGGGCAGGCCGGCGCAGATGATGCCGGCGCCTGTTGCGAAGCACGGCGGTCTTTGCCATGCTTGCTTTGTTTCGGACATGATGTGTATGTTTTCTTGAGAGTAGACCTATGAAGTTGTTTTGCGAAAGAATAAACATCCCATGGAAGAGGGGGCCGGATCCCAGATAATTGATTGATTTTGTCTGTCGCAATATACACGCGGCTGGTTGCCTCAGCAAGACATTTCCAAGCGAAGAGCTAAACCCACTAAATTTGTTGATATTGGTCTAGGCCTTGAGCTGAAGCGGATCAAGTGTCTCGGATATGGAAGGGGATAGACTGCTCACTACTACGTAGACGTCAAAGATGGCAAATGTAGGATGCCCATAGGTGACAAGTTGCCTGGCATCTCTTACCTGCGACCATCACTCACACCGATGCAAGCTCTTAGCAAACTTATAAACATGTTCATTATATTATCTGTCTCGTGCTAAATGTTTTGCGCAGTCATCATTATCAATCTGTAGAGCTAAACTTACTCACTCGGCAAAGTGACAGGGGCCACACATAAAAAGCAATTTCTGGTCAGCTTACTGGCACCTACTCCTCATCTTGATGGGAATCGAGCCAGCCACCGACGTAGTACCAAATCCAAAGCCGCGCGTATCCATCTTCAAAGAATGGGGGTCCACCAGAAACTCAATGCCAAAATTTGTCGCAATGAAAACGCTCGTAAAAATGATGTCGCGTTTGGCGAAATGGCGGCCAGGACACATCCTCGGACCTCCTCCGTATGGGAACCATTTTCCTCGCAAACTATCTGTTGTAAATGACGGTGAGCTCGCAGGGCAGCTCTCAGACGGACCCGTCGCCGCCTCAGGTGTGTCTTGAGTCGCTTCGTCGTAGCTGAGAAACCGCTCCGCCCAGAAAGTGTCCAGAGGATGCTCCTTGGCTTCTCCAGTGTTCCAGTCTGCCTCATCTCTGTGCGCTATCGTTGTGCTCATGACAATCATCTCACCCGGGGGTATGACCCAGTCACCGATCTTCATATCTTGTTTTATGGGCACGCGTGTAATCAGCATGTGTACGCGCAGGCGAAGGATTTCTACGTATATTGACTGAAGGAGGGCGTTCTTCAAGAGCAGCTGAATATCCAGTTCACCGCTCTCGACCTTCCTGCATTTATCGGCTTCCCTTCGTACCTGACGGAGAAGTTCCGGGTCACGGAATATCTCAATCACGAACCACAAACCGGCGACAACAGAGTTACGAGTCGCGCTGATTGAGTCAAGTCAGTGCTTAATGAAGGTGTGTAGCCTGGATCAGCGCACTTACGCCCAAATCATTCCAAAATCCTGCGATGCATGATCATCTCGGCTGAGGCCGTCCATCTCGTCAAACATGCTGTCGCGCTCTCGGAAGATGCGACTACCCCAAAAAGGGTCATCGCCGTTGCTATCTGCGCAGGAATCATCGTAATTCTGTCGCGCATGCTCATGCCAGTCTTTCACAGCAACTAGAAGGCGATCTCGGCGAGCGCAAACTCGAGGCACGAAGATTCGAGGTGTGCCGCGAATGAGGTGGTCCAGGTTACGGTCCAGCTCCCACAAATCTTCGAGGAATTGCGGGTTACGATCGATTAAATACTTTCCACAAAGAGCATTGGTATTCGCTGCCGAGACATGCGCTTCAAAAATTCGTGCCAAGTCCGAGATATGTGTCCAATCCGAGGATACCGGTAAGCGACGAAGCTGAACATCGAGCTCTGTTTCGTATCGGTTCCAAAAGGCCCACATACCGGTGCCAGAAAGGAATCGCATGACTGGAGCAAAAGTCAAGTAGTCGATGCGATTATGCGGCTCGATTTGGGAGCCAGCACAAGCCTTGGGACGATGACCAGAGTCATCCTTGTCATAAAGTTCGAGACCAGACTTGGACATGCCGAATATTCGTCCAAGTACAAACTTGTCAAGTGCGGCCTGCGAGCACATCGCGGAGTTTCGGAATACTTGTGCGATATTTTCTTTCCCTTGCACAATATTAATGTCCCATTTCAAGACCCTGAATTTGACGGGGATCGCATTGTAAAATATCCTGGTGCGTGTCAACACTGAGGCTCGAAAAAGTATAGTAGTAGGAATCACCTTTGCGAGAGAATCCATTGTACAGTGTTTCGAGAGGCCAAGTAAGATGCGACTGTAGTGATTGGTCCAAGAACTGGAAATATATGTGGCCAGACGGGTGGCGTTTTAGATTTAAGGCGAGCCGCCCATTGAAATCGAAACCACGCCAGCGTGAAAAGGACCAGCTCGAGTACGAGCACTGAGCTCAGAACCATGCCTGGCATTGCATCATAGGTAAGGGAAACATCTGCATGATAGGAAAAAGTATTCAATCGCGTGATAAGAGACATGGTGTGATTGGAGAGATGAGTTTGAAAGGGAACTGATGGACAGCAGCTGTCTCGTTGTGATGCGCAGAGGGTAACATGGAGAGAAGCATTGTAGATAAAAACACACGTTATCAATATTATCAGGCCACTGGATTGGACTTGTTGTGCAAGTAGTTCGGGTTTATAAAACAAAAACACACACACTAACCACAAGGGCGCCCACTTGTGGCAGAGCAGCGACGAGACATGTCTGACCCGTTGCGACACGGCACGGCACGGCACGGCATGAAGTCACAGTACATTTAAATACCGGACAAACCGTAGAAGTATCCTTGCTTCAATATGTGACTCGAGGGAGTCGGTACAGGAGGGTAGTGGCCAGCCATAGGTGCTTGTAGCGCGAAGGCGCTAGACAACGCACAGTGTTGCGTTGCCGTCGCGCTATCATCGCAGCAAGAGTCGTTCACAAGCCTTGGCGGGAACTTTGCATAACATGAGGTAGCATTCTTACTTTAGTACCTCACTGTCATTGCACGAGAGTTGGGCCACCTACTGTGGTTAGTTTGGCTAGGCACACGCAATTAGAACTGAGAGTTGAAAACCGACTGCAGTTGTGCGTTAAAGAACTACGGAGATATAAAAAACAGATCCCTGCTTTTTGGAACTTTAAAGAATTCATGAATCATTCTTTGCGATCTGAGGCAGACACAGATCAGCGACAACCATCGAAAGACCCGGCCATATGGCGATCCGCTTTGAGAAAAAGCACCAACTCACCCCCNACCCCCCCTCATAACTGCTCTTTCTTGATTTTCATGTCCTACATCAGCGTGATGAAAGTAATTAGGACATTGAACCAGTGATTAACGGAAGTGAGAATCGGCATTACCTGGTTTGATGCGTCCCGCCTTGACCGTAGCTTCGTGCTGTAGCGGACCTGAAGTGCGCCGGGAGATCGGCCGGGTAGTTGTTGTGCAATTTTCTTCCAAGATTGGCCGCTCTTTCTCAGTGATAGTATCAGATTATCCTCTGCCGAGGTAAATCTCACGCGCCCACTGCCAGGCTCTTGATAATGGTCGGGGGGAGACAGTGTAGAAGCGTCGCATTGCTGGACGAAGGGGGTAGAATGCCATTCGAAACCGAGCTCTGATATTGTAATTTCGTTGTTTATGGGCTCGCATGAATCCAATATTGTGTCGTGGTTTGGATAGGTGCTCTGCCACCGTTCGGAACCTCTGATTGCCCCCGGTCCCAGAGTCTCGGGTACAGAACTGCTTGCGGTGTAGTCCCACGGTTGTACATAGGCTACCGCGTCTGTGTCGCTATATTCTATCGCAAAGTGATAGCTTTCTGTGTCTGAGCGACGTGTGGGCTGGTGGGCCATTGCACCATGGTGGGACTGTGCGAGTGTCGCTCCCGCCGCCAATAACAGCTCATGCGCTGTGTAGTGAGCATTAGCCGCGCCGACAAAATTTTCATCTGAAGCAGACGAGGAATATGAAGCCATTTTGCATGGGGTTGCAGGAGAAACCTACTGTTTGAGTTGTGATCGCCGTGCCCAGCTGTTGCATGCTACCGGATCGATTCCTATATACAGAACCATGCATCAGACTTTGAACAAGTGTGAATGCCGATTCACTGTGTATGTTACCATATCGGGTTAGAGACTCGATACGGCCCTCTTTCGCTACCAGCCATTCCAGGGTCCAGCCTGCCGCTGAATTCAGGGTATGGTAGCGTTGTTTTCTCAGGCAATAATACCCCAGCCCTGTGCGGTCGGCTAGGATATGCGCCGAGGCAATGATCTAGACCGTTCCTTGATCCTTGAGGGAGCCCTGCCCCGCACTGAGCAGTATCTCCGAATTTACTCCCAGGCCGTCAGCCGACGAGACCGACTGGGAGAATGTCTCTCGGGAGCCACGGATGCAGACCTGACAGTGGCGGGCCGGTGGCAGCGGGACGAGTAATGAATCCCTGCCTTCCATCTTCTGAGTGGACCCGGAAACTGGAATTCTAACAATTGTAGCACGGAGAGCGGATGGGGAAATCAGGCAACGTGGTGATTATTCATGCACAGAGTTGCAAGTTCCATAAAATTGAAGAATGGAGAAAGAACAGTCGTATATCTCGATCCCGAGGTTTGAGACTGCTTCAGAGTCTCACCCGGCCTAATTTGCTTAATTGTGCGGTTCAAAGTGCCATCCATGATGGGATCATTCAACACAGGGTGACCGCCTTCTGGCCTCTGGTTTAGTGTAGAAGTTATGGTCCAAATCCCAGATTCGTCGGTGTTACCCATGAAAATTTCCCCACGATTACCCGTGAAAAGACTCGAATATCGTGACGGAAGCCTTCGTTTCATGGCCAGCTAACAGGATGGCTGGATGGAACACCACCTCCCGGAAATTGGCCTCGCCCTTGCCTGCGAACTGAAAGCCACTCCTCGGCGCTCACTTGTCATTATTCGGTTGCATATGCGAAAGAGTCGTGTCCAACGTCTATTGGCAGAACTCTGATTCTGTGCTGTCACCTTGCCAACGGTGCGCTTCAGAGGCTGAGGTTGCATTACCCCTCAGCTCGGAACTCAGATGGCAGCCCTTTCATCGGTACGTAGTAGTGAGGTACCTCTATCAGGTTGAGTCTTCCTCCTAGGCCCCTTTTAGTCACTTGGACAGATGTAATGGTGTGGCTTATGTCGACTTTTTATGAGCGTCAGGCTTGTGGCTCCCTAGAAGCACAAGCGGTGTTTGCCGTGCGTACTCGGCTTCAATTATGCTTGTTTATTAATCGCTGCGCACATGTGTGCGGATTGTGAAGCAAGACGCAGAGCTGCAGCGGCAGTATGTCACGGCCCGTGGCGCAGATAGCCACCGAGCCGCAGAACCAAAAAAGATCACGTAATAACAGGCGGTGCCTGGATATCCCTAGCGTCCACTGTGTACTTTCACGGTTTGTGACACAGCAAAATGATATTTGTTTAGTTCACGATCTTTCAATGTCCGAATTTTTTCGCTCTTTGGGGAAATACGCAAAAGCTGACTTTGGTGGACGCAGTCTGTATCAATGAATGACAGTAGTTCCTGGACCCTTCAATAGCAAAGTGTCTCATCGGGACGGGAGCGTGGTGTCATGCAGGACCTGATCCCATTGCCATTGGATGTGCCTCCAATAATTTTGTTTCTGGGGGATAGGTTAGCGTCTGAAGTAAGGGAACATTAATGTGTGCTTGCTCTGCCGTGTTTGAGCGTAATGCCGTCTCGATTGAGAAAATACTGGTCGAGACCATTCCAGCCCAATTTAATCTCCCCAACTGCATGGTTCTGTCCTCCTGCCTTCTTGTTAGTCAGGCGACTGGTGAATGTCTTATGGTGGCCCTGCGCGAGCATCGAGTCCAGAACAGCCCTTACCTGGTGCTACCCCAAGAGTAACAAGGGCTGCAGGCTCTTGCCAAGTACCTGCCTGACTCACGGCATGTGCTGTATTGCATGCACGCAAACCTCGAACTCACTTGCCGAAGCTTGGGTACACGGTGAGATCGCCGACATTGAGGCGAGACATCAACTGGCATGGGCGCTGGCAAGGGCTTGCTTCTGGCATCCCCGGGCAATGGCAACAGAAAATCAAAATACATCTCTGGTACGATGGCGGCGGGCATCCTTTGTTCCCGGGTCCTGAAATTATCGCGCGAAACTCGAATATGACTTTTATTATGTATGCAACCTGGAAGAGGGCAAAGAAGCACCCCGCACTTCAGAGCTCAGCAGCCCTAATAAGATCCATACAATACCACTTCTGGCCAGCGACAGGCGCGACCGGGGTTGAATTCAGCGGGCGCCAGAGTTGCGGTCAATTCGGTGATTTTAAAGACCAGGCTACGGTCGATTCGAATTCGAAATCGCCCATCTGAACACAATGAAAAATCCCGATACTACTGTAGAGGATAGTCTTGGCTTCAAGAGCTTCCCGCTACCCGCCCTGCAGTAGGGCATCATTCTCTTGTGGAGCATCGATCTTATCATGATGGCGGATTTAACGGTCAGTTGTTACTTTAGCGTATGGTCAGCCCAGTCGTCGCCAGCATCACATCATTACGTTGAACATTGTAGCAGCTGCCAGACGGCTTCTCACGTTTTGGTCAATAGCCCGCGACTGCGTGTAATCGCATTAATCCGCGGCTTTCCCCTCTAGTTCTTGTCAAGATTCGCTCACCCGGATTACTTGATGATGTGCACGATCTGCGCTAACTAGGCGAGCCGAAGTGCTGAGTTTCTCCTTAGTCATAACGGTCCCCTCATCACAGGGGTGTCAGCAGCAACGCTACCTTCGTAGAGGGCCCGCAACACTGTTGTTATCCTTCACTACCCCGAATTGCGAGGTTATTCGTCTCCGAAAACATCCCGGCTACATGGCTTTTGCTCCTCTTTTTTTTCTTCGGGGCCGGCAGCCGTCGAGGACGGCCAATTGGGACGAGTCGACTCTCACGCTGCCAGACTCGGGCGGCCGTCCTTTCAGTGGCTATTTTGAATGGCGAAAAGGACTCTTCGTCGGCGTGCAGCATTTTCCCGTCCATGATCCACAGAACCAAAAGGGCACTCTTTACCACCCGCCGCCTCACTATCACCTTTACGCCGACGAGTACTTTCGCGTCATCCAGGGAGGAGGGACCTGGCATTTGTGGGACCGCGATGTTCATCTGAAGGCGGGAGACGAACTCAAAGTCCCGGCCCGCGCCTGGCACTGGTTCGAGGGCGACGAAGGCGCCGACCCTCCCCTCAGCGTTGAGATGTATTTTGACGAGGGCAAGGCAGAAGTGGAGGAACGATTCTTTCGCAATGTCTTGGGGTACCTGGCTGACTGCCATCGCGAGAAGATTGAGCCTAGCATCTGTCAGCTGCTGCTCTTCTTTTATCATTTCGAAATGACGCCCGGGCTGAAGATCCTGAGATGGGAGACGCCAAACTTTTTCTTGAACATAGTGATTACATTGATCGGGGCGACTCTTGGAGCATTGATGGGCAATAAGAGTTCTTACGAAGAGTATTATCAGCCACAGAAGAAGCGTCAATGATATACCAATATTGGCTTTGTTGCAAGTTCTCAATTGCAAGAACGTATATTATACCATATAGAGATTGTAATAACTCGAGGTGTCTATAGGACAAAGCCACTCATATGTAGTTGTCACAATAATATCTAATCCAGATGGGACGCCAAATCGAGTCGACTCGAATCAACAGGTTTCAGCACGTAAAACCGCGAAAGTTAGCAAAGAATTGCACTGTTTTTTAACTTCTACACGTGCCTGAAAACACTTATGCCCTATCATTGGGACTAGTTCCCAGTTTCTTGATTTCCTTCCAAAATATTTTCATTCTGTCGTCGGATTCTCCAACTCGGTCAATATCCATCTGGATTCCGGCCGAAATGGTTATCTTTCTTCGCCTTTTATAATTCTTATACCATTCTTCCTCAGAAAATGCTCCATTTATCGGATTTAAATTGCCTGGGAGGGGAAAACTGCTATTCACGACTCGGGCCGACCTTGGGAGAGCCTGGATTTTCGTCATTCTAGTAGGATGCGCTGCGAATATCTAGAGGGCCAAGTTTCGGCGACTGGCCAAGCTCAAGTGTGCGGGCTGACTACCAGTTCATAGTGAAGCATGATCCGAGCAACTTTCATCGGCCGGCTCTGATATTCCGCAATACAGAATCATATTCGAATTGAGAAACACGAAGCCAGCCGCTGCCTTCAAAGACGGAAAGATCGGCAATCTTTATATGAAGTTACACATTTCCGGTTCCCCGCTACCCTGTCCTGGCCCTGTCGTGGGGGTGAAAAAAGTCGGATTTTCGCTGCATTGCCAGGTTCAACACAGCCATATTACTCATTTTTCGACTTGTGCATCGGCCACCACGCTGATAGTCGCCTGCTGGTTGATTTGCCGCCCCAGCATAGAGTACGCCTGGGAAAAGTAGGCAAGCATGGCGGGGTCGCGTCCGGGCTGGGAGAATTCGGCAAACACCTCAGGGTTCAGTCTTGAGCGGACCTGCTGACGAAGCAGGTTTTTTTCGGCCTCTGGGGCAGAGCGATAAAATCTCAGAGCCAATTTGTTCAGCTCTTCACGGTGGACGGGCGGCAGCCTGGCGGGCGCCGTCATGGCGCCTGCAGATTCTTGGCTTGGCTCCACTTGACGCATAGACATCTCTTGGCTTGGGCCAGGCGTGCCGGGGCCTGTTTGGCTCATCTCGCTGTGGGCAGCTATTCTCTGCTGCTGCGGGAGCTGTGTTATCCGCACTTCGTTATGCTTGTCGCTGCCAGTCTCTTCATGCGTGAAGCTGCTCTCTTTGGCCTCAGCAGCCATTAATTGAGCGCCAGCGACCCTATTTAGACCTTCAATTCCTGCTCTTGCTCGGCCCAAAACATGAGCATATATACTGTCTTGATCCAGTGTCGCAGTCGGTCCCTCTCTTTGTTCTTTTTGCCATGGCCATTGTCCATCCACAAACCCTCTTCGCTGATCAAGCTCAGACAAGGTTGGTGGAACAGGCAAACCATCCTTAGCTTTTTGTGTGCTTTGATTAGATGATTGGTAATCTTTGGAGGTCGGCGGTAAAATACCGTTCATGTGGTTTGGCGGGTGAGCTGCTGGTGTGCCCATAAATTTGTTTTCGTAGTAGGTGAATACAGAGTGCGCGGCCCCCATGGGGTTATCTGGTATGGTGGTCGGAAGGGAGGGAGAGACTGCGGTATAATCTCGAGCACCAATATAACCACCGTCCGTGCCTACTTCGCGTACATCCAGTAAGGAAGAATCAAATCCTGGGACGGTTGCTGGAAAGTCTTCTGATGATTTTAGTTTAGGAGGATGCATAGGTGGTGGACTATACATAGAGGAGCTCCGAGGCCCTAACCAATCGCCTGGGGATGGTGGCCTATGGCCCCCAGGAATGTGTGGCGAAGACATGATTGAAGAAGTAGCAGAATAGTTCATATTTTTTTGGTATCCACTGTCCATCTTCGATTCTGGGAGGATAGATGGAATGGGAACGAACGGCGGACTGTCATAGTCCGGCTCCCAGTTGACCTCAGGAGTGGCTGGTCTGGGCTCTATAGTTAAAGGAGCCCCAGGGTCTCTGGGAGAGGAGATTACTGAGGAGGTAACAGAGTAATCCAGATTTCTGTAATAGCCGCTATCACTTCCCACATCTCCATCAGTAGCAGGACTTGCGGGGACATAGCGAAATTGTGGCGATAGATCAACCAAGTGCTCGTTGTCGTAAGAGTATTGCAGAACGAAAGGTTCGAGCGAATTCGCAACATTACGCCGTCGAGGTGTAGAATTCGACTCAGTAATATGCGGATAATGTGTCGATGCGTCTTCGGAGTCATTTCTTGCAGTTGAGGCATTAAGAGTCTGGCCTTGTTTCTTGGGTTCCGCTGGTGCAGATGCGATATGCTCCAGCGCGTTCAACTCTCTCAGGATGGCTTTCCCCCTTGATGCCGACGAAGAATTCCACTCATTGGATGAGCTACCTCGAGTATCAACTGGATCAAGTTCCATTCCCTCCGTGGCTGCAATCTCTCTTCCTCTCGGGGATCGATAATTCGATGGCTTCTCACGGTTTGATTTTGAGGTGTCCTGTCTTGACGAGGATCCAATTTTAATTGAATCAAATCTCTTCACATGTCTCAGACGCCTCCTTGCGATATTTGGCTCATGATTCTTCCTATGATGCCTTTCCAGCGACTGCTGAGACTTGAACGCTGGCAATTGGCATCCGTCTACCCTGCAGGGATAATATTTGCTATGCTCCATCTCATGAGACAGGAGTTCAGCTTCCGTTTGGAAGCCAAGCAATGACCTTGGACATGAATTTACTCTGCAGGTGAACAGAACCGCTTGCGCCTGTAATTTGAAGAGCTCATAATCTTCCTTCGAGACCCCCAAGAAGGAGCCCTGTCCAATTACCCAAAGTACTGCTTTGCGGTAACGGTGCAAGATTTCCGTGACAGCATCGCCAGACTCGAGGTCGGAAACGGAGCTACCGTCTTTTTCAGCGCTTCGCTTCCCAGCTACCCCCTCCTGAGAAGCAAGAGCTGCTTTCACGAATGGCATTATGGTGCCAAAATTCTCTGAAGAGCTAGCCTCTCCGCTAGTAACATTTATATCTGTCGATCTTTCTTTAGTTCGGGTGCTGCTCCCTGCTAAACAATGGCGCAACCCAACTGCCAAGCGAGCCGCTGCATTGTCGATCATCACATCGCGGCTTTGTTCTTTCTGGCATTTATTCATGTAGGAGAGCAAATCATTCGCCCAAAGTTTGGTAGCGTGATTCAAAAAGGCAAACACGCCACGTACCGCAAGCAATTCTGCGGCATGAGACAGATCGCACTGTGAAAACGCTTTGGCTGCCGCAGACAGGCAGTTCAAGGTCCCAAGCGTGAGCTGGCTCTGTGCGGAATTTTTGTCGAGGGAGAAAGGATTATCCGCATCCAAGAGAAAGCTGTAATAAATAGTATTAGCATCTGCAAAGAGGACTTCAATTCATGCAACTTACTCTTTTACTGTTGCATGTATATAAGCGATCGTCTTGTCGGGCCTCTCCTCCAGCAAGGCAAAGCAGTCTTGAACAACGAAAGACGGGACAAGCCTATCGACGCTTTCATCTCGTAACGTGAAAGTAACTGCAGAAAGAAGTTCCAATCTTCTCATCGGAATGGTGGTGAAGCCGATCCATTGCAGAACGCACTTCACGCTCTCGATCGATGCGGGGTTGAGATGTGTTGTAATGTTCGACACAATCTTCCGATAGCTGTTTGATTTAGATTAGAAATAAATAGCTTATGATTTGGATGTATTTATGACCCACAATCCCTTCAACTCAGGCGGCAGCTCATGTACAGCTTGCCTCAGCTCTTCACTTGTGTGAAATAGCTGCTTCGATATGTAATCGACGATGAGCCGCGCATACAGGAACATGCCTGTTTCATAATTTGTCAGCCCTTGTTTGAACATAGTTTGTGTAAGTCTTACCCGCTGCCTTGTTCGATATTTCGCTAGCAAGCTCTCCCACCTCGTCGGTGGTAAGCCCCAACTGATTCAAACGATCCGAAGTGGGCGGTAGCTGCAGTCGCCGCGCGGTATACAGACGAATCGAATTTTGGATATTTGATCTCTCTTCTCCAAGGCGTATTAGCGATCTGCGTCGATTTTCTTTCTGGGAAGGCTCCTGTCGACTGGTGAAGAGGGCCTTGCAGACGTTTGTTTCCGATTTCTTGTCTGCTGCTGCAATCGCGTCCAGCAACGCTACGCATCTCGCTCGGTCGCGTGTATCACAAGAATCTATTCCGTCTATGATAATCCATACATCTTTCGGATCTTGACGGGATCCAGAGATGATGGTCACCAGTTCTTCGACCATGTGCTCCAGCGCGGAAATTGTCAGCGGCTTTCGGTCACTCATCAAGACGTTGTGAATATATGCGATGGCATCGTCACTGTGCCCAGAAAGCTGCCGGATCACTGATTTGAGTATTTGTTCGTAATTTGTAGAAGATTCGTAAAGGTCGTTGCAAAAATGCCGGATGACGATATGGTCATTCACTGATCGAAATCGAACAAGATCAGCAGCTAGGACGCTTTTCCCAGTCCCGACTGTACCCTGAATCCACAACGAGGATATCTTCCCAGTGGCATTGAGCCATGAGCCAAGCTTATCATGCTTTAAAGCCCATGCACAAGTCGATTCGCTTCCGGCCGGGATAGCTCCAATCAGAGCCTCCCATATGGAATTTTGATCCGATTCGTTAACTTGCAGTCGCGCAATTATTTCTTGGTAGCATCGTGCGGTCTGAGTCTTTTGCTCAGAAGTTATTTTTTCGAGTCGCTCTTTTCTTTCGCTTTCTAATTGCTTTAGTAGTCGTTGGGTATCAGCAATGTTTCTTGCGCTTGCTTCCTTGTCGATAAGCTCGCCATGGCGATCGAGGCTGTCTAAAATTGCGTTGAACTGCCTTTCGAATCGACCCCAGGTAGTTCGGAAAAAGCGCCTCCAGCCTACATAATTGTTAGCTACTGAATCAACATGTTCCCCTTCGCGCCTCGTGCGGAAAGACTGCGTGACCTACCATTCACGGTAAGGAACTTGTACGCATATGTGTGGAACTTTACGACGTCGCGGTAAAAAACAGCAACAATTTCTTGAAAGCATGCATCGTCCTTGAATGTTTGTCGCAGATTCTCGAAGCGTGCGAGCGACCGTCCAATTTGTGCGTATGCCTTAATAAGCGTCTCGAAAGCATGAATGCAGTCTGCGCCAATCTAAGTACCAGTTGATCAGTAAACGCTCTTGCACATGGGCAAGGACAAAACGCTCGATTTCCTTTGTTCTATTTCACTTTTGGAATTTTCATGTACGGGAATAATTGGAGCGATAATGACGCCGCCCTCTGTATCACATCCACTTGAACACTCACCTTGAGGATAGCGACAATCGGCGCCCAGATCCAGGGTAGGAATGGCGTGCCCTGACACAGCGTATCAACGACTTTTCCATAGCACTCAAGTCCTTTCAAGAGAGGCTCGAGTCTCCCCATGTTTCGCAAAAGTCCTCTAGCTCCTAGCTCATTCTCGAGAAGCTGGCAGGCCTTGCGCACGTCTTCGATAGTTGTTTCGTTAAAGCGGCAAGCGTCCTGGACGGAGACTGCGCTTTCTAGTTCCTTATACGCGCGCTGTATCGTTTCGCGCGCGTGCTTTGACTTCTTGTTCGAAAGACTCATTTTGTCGCGGAATACTGACTTGGTATTTTCGTATGGCGACCGTGGCCCCGCGGGTGGGAACAGCTCGCAATACGCACTGGGCAGCTTTGTATATAAAGACGGTGGCCTTGAGCGAACCACCATCAGCCTTACATTTGTTCGCATGCATTGATTTCGAGGCACTGCTACACTGCCTCCGCCGCCTGCGCTGTCACCGCCACAACATGCAGGGGGATGGCCACTGGAACGGGCCGCGGGGGCGCAGGCTAAGTCAGCCTCACTCGCAGGGGCCAAGTCAAAACAGGTTGGCTTTCCAGTTTTCAAAATTCAGGAACCGTGATGGATGTCTTTCGATCGGTATCACATCTATGTATAGTGTATGATGTACACTGGGCGCAACCCGATGAGCCAGTATGTCGCCGCACCAGCATGGCCACGCTGGCCACAAGCGCAAGAGAGCGGCTGATGAGGATGTTCACGACCCAAGCCTAAATGTCTGGTCGACAAATGGCATGCCTCCAAATTTCGGTGCAGCTCCTTTGCACGCATCCTACAATCCCAACTCATTTGGCATGTGGCCGACAGGAACTTTGCAACCGCTCGCCGGCCCTTCCCATCACGGCGCCTTCTGGACGGCATCAGAGCCCTTGCAACGGACCCAGGCACCTCACAGTCACTGGCCTATACCAAATGAATACAGTATGGTTATCAGCGATTACAGTTCGGCTTTGGTGCGGCTCAATTCGTCTTCTCCTATGCACAACACGCCCTTTCAAGGCAATCAGTCCTACCTGGCCGTGCATACGTTGCCGGCCGAACCCCATCCTGGATTTCACGTCTCGGATCTTCCCGCTGAGCTTGTGGCCTTGGACTCGACTCAGGACAAGATGGAATTGGAAACTGCTTTTGTTGGGGGTTCAACAATAGAGAGTCCTTCAAGTTGCTTGTGCCTCGATCCCGGCGAACTAGTTTGCCTCGGTGTGGTGAGTTTTTCTTTTGAGTTTTTTTTTTAAAGTTTCTTCACAACTGGTATACCGATACGAATAAACAGAAATCTTTAGCGGCGAAGACTGACCAGTTATTATAGATTGGTGGCATTGTCGGGAAATGCGAGCGACCATTATCAGCCAAGCCATCCGTCGTACATGAAGCCATTATTCTATCACCAAGCCACTTTGCTATTGTGGGCAACACGGATACTCAAGGCCATATAGCGTCCGAGCACTTGTTTCTTCTGCAAGACATACTCGAGTCGGGTATCGAATTGCGCGTTCGCTGTAGTTTTGAGAGCAGCGTGCGTAAGCAGCGCGAACTTCTGCCCTGTCAGCTGGACATTGCTCTGTATGCTCCTTTCTCTATGCTGAAAGAGATACAAGAGTGGTCCGAGGAGAATGAAGTGTTTCTTCAAGACCCTACCTTTTGTTTCCGGGATGCCAAATACTGCAATCCTCAGCGCCTCTCTCTTTATTTTGATGCGCCACGCATGGTATCTGAGGTGCTTCCCGATGCCACAGGTCATATTATGCGCCTCAGGAGCATAACAGATGACGATGATTTTCTGGACAAGTATCTGGCTTCAAAGGTGGCACTTCAAGAGACTGAACAGCCGTCTGCCATTAAGACGATCTTGAAAAGGTGAGCAGAGCGAGAAATCACGTATAGCTAACATCAAAAAAGTACTATGATGAAAAGAATTCTAACAAAAGTCAAGTCACCAAAAGCAGGCTCTTACGTTTATGCTACGGCGCGAGATGGGATGGGCCTTGCATGGGCCGGAGGAAGACATGTGGAGCATCTTAGACAATGCAAATGGCCGATTGTGAGTGCCTGGGATTTGATACTCGCGACTTCATCATCTCTAACAGGTTTTTCATAGCTACATTAACGCACTTTCTGGGAGTGGAAGCGAAGATCCTCCGCCGCCATTCGGCGGAGGCATCATAGCGGACCCCATGGGATTGGGCAAGACGCTGACCATGATTGCTCTGGCAGCCACCGACTTGGAGAAGCCGATAAATCATGGGCAAGTTCAAGGCTATAACAATTCTGTATCAGCTACGCTTTTTATCGTCCCGCCGCCTCGTAAGTCCTGTTGAACCAGTCGCTCATCGATCTTGCGCTAAACGCCGCAGTCCTCCGTGTTTGGGAAGCCCAGCTCTCAGAGTAAGTACATTGACACTGTGATCTGGGAGTGTTTTCTGATCAGTAACTAGACATACGTTTGCGGGCACGTTAAAATTTGCGAGACACCACGCAAAGTCGAAGCTTACCTCCCTGAGCGACATCACCGGGGTGGATGTGGTGATAACCACCTACCACACCCTGTCGGCAGAATGGTCTGAGACGGGGAAGTCGTCTTCTCTCCTATTTTCCGTTAAATGGAGAAGAATCGTTCTCGACGAGGGTAAGAAAACATTCTATTATACGGAAAATTCGCAAAGCTGACGTGTTTAGCACACATGATTCGCAACGAGTCATCGCGCATGTGCAGGGCGATGTGCTCCATGGAGGCCGAATGCCGATGGGCTGTGACGGGCACCCCGATTCAGAACCACCTCAACGACCTCGCTTCTTTGCTCAAGTTTATTCGCGCTCATCCTTATGAAACAAGAAAACAATTTGAAGCAGACATTTCGGATTACTGGAAAGATGGCAAGGTGCAAGAAGCCGCGAATCGATTACAGCTGCTCTCATCCTGCTTATTCTTGCGGCGACCAAAATCCACCATTGAGCTGCCTCCTCGATACAACAAGGAATATCCAGTTGACTTTACCCCGCGCGAGCGAGAGGAATATGATAAGATTAAGAACAGAACATCATCTGCTATCGAAGACGCCTTGCAGCAGGGCCTGGGATCGCATCGGTCAGGCGCATATGCCAATATTCTGCAGCAGATTGAGGCCATGCGACTCTTTTGTGGCCTCGGACTGCACTACCACGCGAGACACGACGAGAGCTCTATTGCGTCGCATAGCACGGCGCCGTGGGAGTCTGTGGCGCAGAAGACGTTCAAGCTGCATCTGGAAATGGGTTCACTGCACTGCTCGCAATGCCATGCCACGATTGACCTGGCCCAGACCATGTTCGACGACGCAACGACAGGCATCCCGCTCTTCTCGCGCTGCCTCAAATTCGTCTGCGCAGAGTGCGCGGCGAAGCTCGCCAAAAGAGGCATTGAGATGCCATGCGGCCACACACCATCGTGTCCTACCGCCCAGGTCTCTACGAGCATCGATGTGATGGATCAGGCTGTCGACGACCAGGCGCCTGCCGCGCCCCTTTCAACGCAAATGCCGTCCAAAATGGCAGCGCTGATATCTGACCTAAAGTCGCAGCCAGCCGACGTGAAATCGTGAGTTGTGAAGTAGTCCTGTAGAGGCACGCACTAACCTTGGCAGTATCGTGTTCTCAACCTGGCGGCTGACCTTGAATGTCCTCGCCGTGGGGCTCGAGCAGGCTGGCATTGAGTATCTGCGCTTCGACGGGAGCATTCAGCAAAAAGACAGGCATGAGATTCTGCAGAGATTTAAGAATGACTCCTCGAAGCGGGTTTTGCTATTGACGTATTCTTGCGGCGCCGTGGGACTAACACTAACGGAGGCGTCACGAGCATATCTGTTGGAGCCGCATTGGTATACACCCCAGATATTTGATCTGCCTTTCCTAGGCTAACCATGTTTAGGAATCCCACCATTGAAGAGCAGGCTTTGGGGCGAATATACAGAATTGGCCAGGACAAGGAGGTGACGACCGTTAGACTCTTTGTGAGAGATTCGTTTGAAATGGTAGTTCCTCCGTGTGCGCTGGAGGCAAGACCTGTGCTAATTGCAGTTATAGCGCGTGATGGAGATTCAGCAATCGAAGAAAGATCTGGCCAAGGTCATTCTCGCACCTCATGACGGCGGACTGGCCGACACGACACTTGAAAAATTGCAGGTGGGCTATCAACCCATCCCAACAATTGGCGCAGTTTACTCATTCATCTGCAGAAACTACGATCCTTGTTATAGTATGACGAGCACGATACGTATTTGGCAGCAATATTCATCTCGCAATTGATACCCCCGTTGAACCTCGTGTCTGTACGGTCGTCCCCTGTTTAAGCAGTCATTGTCCTTGTTTTTTTTTTCAGACCGCGAATGGGTAAGCCAAGAGCTGCGCGGGAATACGCGACACCTATAACTGGTCAGTGGAACTTGGTGCCTGATTCAGCGCGACCCCATCCGCGATGGCGATCTGATTGTTGGATTGCCCCGACGGGGCCGGCCGCGAGCATCCCCCGAGACAGAAGGATACACGCATACCTCGCCTGAGTCGCCGCAGTCGAGGTGGGTGAGGCTGAATGCCGATCATGACCTCTGCGGCTGGCCGTATTTTAAACTGCCCTGGCGATGGGCCTCCAAACCTCGTATTTGGCCTCCATTTTCAATAACGCGTGGGGGCAACCCATCCGTCCCCATTCATGAGATGAGCGGCGAGCGCCCTGACAGCAACCCAACCCTCTGCAAAGTACCAGCGTGCTGAGACTAATTTTGTTGTGGGCCACAATTCGGTTGATTCGTATCGCATAATAGCGTGCAATCTGGACAGCTGAAGGGGTGTGCTCGCCTGCATGCCTTGGATCTTCGAGGGCGCGCTAGCGAGCAGATGGCGCGCGATGAGGGTCCAGCACCTCGCCGTGCTGTTCCCGTTTCGGCTCTGGCGCAGGAACGCCCGCGCTCGATGCCCAAGTTTTGATTCGCCTCTTCGTATGTGATGTCATTTGGGACAGCTGCCCTGGCCATCGTCGACATGGGGGAATGGGGGTCTCCTTGGCGGTTGGCGAGCGGTGCGGTGAAGGAGGGAGATAAATAGGGAGACTTGCCCGGCCTTTTCAGAATTGATCATTCCGATACATCAATCAATTCGATTCGATTCAATTACATCAACAGCCACCATGAAGTTTGCCATTCTCGCCTCCGTCGTTTCCAGCGCCGTCGTTGTCGCGGCTGCTGATGCGGCCCCCTCCGCCACCTGCGTTCCCTACGACGGTAAATTTTCAGATTATAAGAGCCCCTAGATAAACTTGGTCTAACTGACTTGCTTTAGGTGTATGCTTCCAGGGCGGCAAGGACTTTGGCCCTTGCTGCGGCGATGGCATCTGCGCCGGCTCGCGCTGCCGCAACCCCGCGACCAT
>JANAKD010000457.1:0-18747 GCA_027627215.1 Lecanicillium saksenae | reverse complement strand
GATGTTGGTTGTGAGGCACTCAATTCACCCAATTGGATACAGAATGCGGGGGGGTGAAGATGTCCCAAGTCTGCCCGTGAAGAAAACACAAGAGCGCTCTTTCCTCCCCTCCTTGGGCCTGGGGACATGCCGTCCTTTTCAATCTGCAATTCGACGTGAGTCCCTGTCATACAACGTTACCTATCTAGGCTTAGATCGCACGGCAATGATTGGTGGCCCTGGGGTAATTTTGTGATGACGGCGCTCTGGGGCTGCTTGCGTGGGGTTTGGGGGGCTTGGCTTCCCGGCAATGTTCGGCGAGGTGCGGCGAAGCTGAGTGCTGATCGCGACCCTAGGACAGGGCCATGTTCGGTATAACAGGATAACGATATCGTCTGTTCGTCTATCCATGTGCTCGGCTTCTTCCGCCAGAGCAGCAATGCGCTGCTGCGCAAAGCGGGGTCACATGGGATCAACCGCTATATATCGGCGAGTCTAATGCACTATAACGTTGGGGGATGCCTGCAAACTCCATCTTTATCTGACCAGCTTGGCATGCAATTAATGTCCCTCTCCGACTCTATTCTCGCGGGTACAGAATCGCCGGCCGAAGCCGCGGCAGCTACTCCTAGCCCCCCACGAGTCCCNACCACTGCTTCGAGAGATTTATCAATTGCTGCCAGCAGCGTCACAAATGTCACTTTGCGGTTCACTCCTAGCATGTCGCCCGAACTGTATAAGCCACGCCATACTTCCCCCAAGATTGCTATTTTGGCCGTGATCGGAGTTACACATGTAGACATATATTCCTTCACTTAAATTCTAGACAGAGAAATTGACTCACATAGGCTTTAAGCAGCTGTTAGCATATCTGCGTTTCGAGATTGGTCGTTTCCGCAACATGAGGTGCTCTAGGGTAGTATCTTTTGTTGGCCCTTGATTTACGGTCCTCTCGTCTCAAATCTCAGTATATATTGCTTCCACGAGAGAATAAAAGTCTTGATCAATAGAGCAACTTTTATTCATCTAAAATGTTTGCTGCAAGTACAATATTGAAGAGAGCGGGCATTTTCCTCCGAAAAAGACAAGTCATCAGTGGTTGCAATGCTATTCATGGCACTAGCTCACTCTTGGTCCGCCACAAACAATATGCGGCCGCCATTGTTGTCAAGCTGATTGAATTTGATTGTATTCGTCTGATATATGCTTCGTTCTCACTCATATAACGTAGGACTCGCAACATTGCCACCGTATTTCCGTAGTGGCCGCACTCCGCAACGCGCACACAGGGGAACCGCCTCATGGCACCCAAGGTTAGCTTTTGGATGAATCACTACGTCTAAAACGACGAATTAGGCACTTGGGTCATCTGAGAGAAGGTTGGTGCTACCGGTGCATGCTGAGGGCATATACTTGCTTGACGCCCATGTTCCAGGCGTTGGACCTGGACCGCTTCCTGACCTGTCTCAGCTGGAGTTTTTCGAACTCAAGCATCTTCCCTGAGACCAGGAAAATGCAGAGAGCTCACATGAAACTACTTCGTGATATAAATGATAAGAATTATATATGGATTCGAGTGACGGGAGGCTGCGACGTGTGGTGCCTCTGGCCTATCGATGGCAGACGATCTGGTAGCAAATTTCCAACCCAAGCATCTCGAAAGCTAGCCAAGTTTCATCTCTGCATGCATAAATGCTGGTAAATATTCCGTAACTCGCGCGTTAAAGACAACCTAGCTTGGGCATAGCGCAGCTCGCGATCGAGTCTACATTGGAAATCCCTTGAGGGAGTCCGTGCTTGTAACCATCATGTCTTGATAATCACAAGCAGCAGTCACTACTGCAATGCAACTAATTTGCGCCATTTTAAACATCCATTGGCTGTTTATTATACAATTACCAAATTATGGCGCATGCTAGCGACCGGTGCTTGCTTAGCCCGTGCACGTGCAAAAGTTCTTCCTTCAAGCCACCCGCACACAAACTGACAGCCTAACCGCCCGACATAGAGCTCCCCCGCTCCGTGATGCGCGCGGCAACGTAACTCTCCCCAGCGCAGGTGCCGCCGCGCGCTCTGCCCAACGAGCAGCATCCCCTCACCTTTCCCTTTAACCTTTTTCAGGGCCAGCGCAATGTCGCTTCCATTTGTCACAAAGGGCTATGAGGCAGAAGTGGTCGACTGCCGCGCTATGCGGCGCGCGCTCGGGTTGCCAGAGATACTGCGCTCCATCTTCGAGTATCTCCCCAAGGAGCATCTCGTGGCGGCTATGCGCGCCAACCACTTCTGGTTCGAGATGGCGACAGACGTCTTCTGGCGTGACGTCCATGTCCATTATCTGAATTACGTTCCGTGGAACCGCCAGCAGTACTACGCCAACAAGATCACGACGGTGTCGCTGAAGCATGTGCAGGCGCGCAACGCCTATGTCTCCTCCCAGTGGCTCAAGTTCCCGCGGATCCAGAAGGCTTATTTTGAGGGTGACGAGACGAGATCCGCCCGGGATTCAAAGTTTCTTTATCCGTTCTTAACCGACTGCTTGACCAGCGTCAATGCCTTCAACTTTGACATTGGCTCAGCCTTCTTCGACATGCTGAACCGAGCCGCCAGCATACGCGAGGTCGGCTTCAGCATCTCGCCAGGCAAGCGATTTCCCGATTACGACTGGCCGACACCCAACACCGCGGATGAAATCGAGCCGGAGCCCAACCTCAACGACCTCGTCGCTCCCCAATGCGACCCTGAGCGCATCGCATCCGCGAGGTCCGTCTTCACGCTGATCGCCAATCGCCCCAATATTACTCGCCTCTTCCTAGCGCATGGAACCGACCATCTAGTAACGAGACAACTTTTACTAGCCATTGGTCGGCTGCGAGATATGGATTCTTTCTACCTCAGCCGACCGCTGTCGGATGTGATGGCCGCTGAACTCGCTCGCATGGGCCCGCCTCCGTTTCAGTCCCTCGGAGCTGCCACCTTCAATATGCACTCCTACAGTCTACCGAGAATTTCGCCACTGTTATCAAATGTAAAAGTTCTACGACTGTCCATCAGAGATGCGGAAAGCAGCAGACTGTTCCAAAGCCTGGGCACCTTAACGAAGCTGGAGTCGTTGGGCATCAGCGTTCCTATGACGACCAAGACAACGGGAGATGACTTGACATGGCTCGCTCCTCTCACACAGATGAAGGGTTTCACATTCACTTTTAATGATATAGAAATTCCATGGCTCGTTCCCAATACAACTCCTGGGTTCGGCGACAGCCACCTGCGTATCATGGTCGCGCGCTGGTCGCAGCTGCAGGAGTTGAGTGTTCCACTAGGTACAGAGTTCACCGAGAAGGCATTCTTCGCACTTGGGCACAGCTGCCCGCAGCTGAAGACCGTGTATATACCGTATGTGCGAGAGTTCAGCCCCTTGGTGTTTGAGCCCCTTGGGGAGCCGCTGTTCCCTTGTCTGGAAAAGATCAGGATTCATCATCTCATTCCTCTCCCGGATCCTGCCCCAGCTCCGTCTCCGGCCCCTCCGCAAGATCTAGAAGATTATGACGAATGGTTGGATAGGTATGTTCAACCCGAGAAAAAAATACGTACCTCGCAATTGCGTATTATTGACATGTTGTTGAAACCAGGCCGGAGACCCCACGACCGGACACGACCATATCCAAGTTCATGCCCACTCTCCGCAAACACTTTCCCGCGCTGCGGGGACTCAAATGCCCCGACCCCGGTGGTAAATTCAACTTCCTCTATCGCTCTTGGCTGGCCGTTGCGACCCGAGACGAAGACCCCGATAATCTGATACCCAGGCGGCACGACTACGGAATGAGGGCTTGGCGGGACCGAGTTATGTGGTGACTTTAAAACGTAAGGATTTTTTGGACGACAATGATAGTTAGTAAACAATGTACATATAAACGGGACATTTTCCTACACTTTCTACGACATCGTATCCCTTGCCCCGACTAGAACATCCTCTGCCTGTTAACATCGCTAAAGGCAGTCCTAGTGGGATCATGGCGGCTGAAAGTGGCAACACGCCCTAAATACTGGCGCGGGGCAGTGGCTGGATGTTACAAGGCTCAACTGCCTAAAGCTGGTTGGCTACTAAATGACGGTGCGCTCGCCAAAATTCGCGGGGGAACCCTACGCCCGCTCAGAACGCGCCGATCTTTGATAATCCCAAGATGGCGGCCCTCCCTCATTGAAACAAAGAGAGAGAGAGAACACTGCCTGCTTGATTCTTCGCTGGACAGGCCAACCGATTCCATTTCCTCGGCCGTTTCTCCCACGCTATCCCCCACACCGGGCAGTTCGTTCTTTCACATAGCATAGCCTTTCAACATGGACGATTCTCGCTCCGTAAAGCGAACCTTAAGCAACCAGGAAATCTTGAAGAACATCATTGAGCGACTCCCAAAGCCATCACAGGCGCACGCAGCGCGTGTCAACCGGCAATGGTTTGATACGGCGACTCAGTGTTTTTGGGCTACCAGAAATCCAGAGGATCTCGCCACTCTCGATGCCGACCGTCAGCAGCTGTACGCCTCCAAGATCGTGATAATGGAGCTATCCACCGAAGAGCCACCGCCGAGTCGCAAACTTGCCAAGGGATTGGTATATGACAGAGTGCATTCGCTGTTACGTCCCCATTAGCCACTTCCAGAACAAGCTCGACCTTTTGGAGTTTCCAAGATTAGAGACGTTGGCGGCGGTCCATTTACCAGACCCCTCAAGCCTTACCCATTTCTCAGAGCGAATGTGGTAACACTTCAGCTATCTGGTATCAACTGGAACAGCGACGACTTTAAGGCCGCTTCTATTTCGGCTCATACACTGAGAGAAATTGAATTTATCAACGTGGGATGGAATTCTCCAGGTGATGGCATCATTGACTTTCTCACAAACTGTACATCATTAGCGAGAGCCAGGCTCGAAGGAGACATGGGCGAGTTCAGCTCACACGGAATTACGCAGGTTTTGGTCCTTGCAAGACTCCGGCGACTGGAATTGCTCAAGTCCAAGATACACATTAGCAAAAGGGCTCTCGCAGAAGTGATCAAGGCCGTTCCAGAGCCGTTTCCATCCTTGCGTCGTTTCTCCGCCCAGACGCAAATTGTGGCTGTGCCACTTATTTTTGACCTCGCGCCCAATCTTCCTGAACTAGAAGTGTCCATTAATGACATCCAGGTTCCTGACTTGCGAGGCATATCAAAGCTGACAAGCCTGAGACTGCTGCGCTGGGGACACAGCGGCAGTTTGGTTTACTTCACGAAAAAGGACCTGCTTCCGCTGACCTCACTACGGAATCTTCAGACCTTATCCTTTGACTCTGCCAGCTTTTTGGACCGTGCCAACTGGATAGGCTATGATGCAAACTTGTCCGATGCAGACTTTGCGGAAATTGTATGCCATTTCCCGCTTCTACAGTCACTCGCCTTTGATACGCCGAGTCGCTTTTCTGCTGCCACGCTATGCACTCTAGCTAAATATTGCCCTCGTCTTACCTATTGCCGCTTGAGTCACCTAGTTATACGGCTAGGGGACCTCGAGTCTGCTGAAGTAGCAAGGACGTCTGACAACTTTTGCGAAACTCTGAAGATCGCCTTCTTTCGAAAAACCGAGGCAAAATGTGTCAAATATTCATGGTACTCTGTAATCTTGTTTGAGCTAACTGCGTGATGTAGAGAGCAACTCATCACTGCATTTCGGCAGAAATTCCCCGCCACAAAACGTATTCTAGCTGCCTCCAGTGATCCTTTTACTGCTACAGTCATTTCCGGCATTGAAATGCACATAGACAAGACTCTGTCTATTGCGGCGGAATAGCGTGAACCAATATGGTCTCGCCTGTTGCTAGATAGAATAAATCGGGTGCAGATAAGGCTCCGGGATGGTCTGTGGGAAAGATTCAATGCCAGGAGCTAGTAAATGAATCATCTATAGATTGACTGCTGTATTTTACTTGAGAAAATTGTTCAACTGATAGTAGTAGTGGATAAAATCGCATGTTTGGTGGAACGCTGTTCTAAAACTGCGCAGAAGAGGTGGTGCTGATGAGGCAGCCCACAATACCTATGTGGCTGGCAATTCTTAGTTCTCGTTATAGCGCCTCCCGTCAGGACCGTTCTCAACTCGGACGATTCACGCCCTCTCGCCGATGGCTTCAAACTCACAAACGACGATGCCACCGAGGCCGAGGAAAAGAAGAATACCGGTAAGGGTGCCTAGTGTAGATGAAATCGGGTCACTAGTTGATGGGCGAACATAGACGGCGTGTGGTGCTTGTCGAGCGTCAAAGGTCGGTATCCCCGTCATCGCCCATTTGCGCTCTACTGATACAGTCTAGGTGAGGTGCAACGGTGGCAATCCATGCACAAGGTAAGTAGTACTCTTCGAACGCGATTTTGGCGGCCCTATTGATGCTTCTTTAGATGTCAGTCTCTGAAGAAGGCCTGCAACTTCACGGAGCGGCCCAAGGACCCTTACCAAGAGTACGTCATCTGCTTTTCTGCGACAAAGCGTTGCTAACCAATGATACTTGACAGAAAACTGGATATTTTAAATGATGAAGTATCGCAATTGAAAAGGCAGCTACAAAATCAAGGTGAATCTATTACTGAGCGCAGCCATTATGAATTGAATCAGCAACCGGAGGCGATCGACCGAGTAGCTATCGGCGAGCGTAGCGCGGGCTCGATGGTCAGCAGACTCGCTGATGCGAGCTCTCACACCTGCCATGTCGACGAAGGAGCTTCACGATATTCAACCTCTAGCATTCAATATGACAGCCGTTCTCCTGAAGTCAGGGATGTGATCCGCAGAGGTCGAAGGTCACATTTTGCAACGGAAACCAGATGGATGCCGGATTTCGTCTCCGTAGGGATAATTACCCTGGAGCAAGCCGAAGGCTATTTTACGACATTTTTCGAGGGATGCGATCACTATGTACCTGTGTTTGATCCCAGCTTCGATACATTTCAAAGTGTTCGGCATCGATCAACCTTGTTATTTGCCGCAATCTGTACAGTGGGCTGTCGCGTCGCTTGCGGCACCGATTCTCACCAGTGGCGGCTGCTAAACTTTCACCTCAAACGGATGCTAAGCAGTATCGTGTCAAATCCTACAGAACCACTCTTGGAGACGATTCAGGCTCTCCTCGTCAGGGCATGCTACTCCGCAGAACGATCACTACTTGTTGCGACCGCGACGCGAATGGCGATCGATTTTGGCTTGCCTGACGCCTACGACGAATTGGTCGATCTAATAACGACTACCAATCGTCCGGAAACCGCCATACATATGCGCAAAGCCCGCACATGGTTACATGTTCTTGTTCTTGGCCATATATTGCACGTTGACGCCGGAGACATGCTGACCATCAAGTTCGCGGGTGACCCGCGTCGCGCGAGAGTCCTCCTTGACTGCCCAAGCGCTACAATTTTGGATCGATTTCTCTTTGCGCAAGTGGAACTAAATGTTCTTCGTGCCAGTATACTTTCATCGCTATCCGACAAAACATACACCGACGAACAAGACACGCTGGGGCTCGTGCGCGACTCCAAAATTGACATTGAACTATGGCACACTGATTGGGAGCGAATACTTCAACAAATGGCCGATGTACCACAATGGATTGTCGTTAATCTTCGGGTACAAAAGTGCTGGGCGACAACCATGGCTCTATGTCGAGCTGTGCGAACCGCTGGTATTGAGAATGTAGATTTCATGTCGCCCGCGCAGCGCTCAATTCTGTCCTTGGCAAAGGAGTCTCTCCGACTTCATCTTCAAACTATTATTGTTGAGCCACGCTCCTATTTGCAAAACTTGAAATATGCTATGGACTTTGTCTGGGCCAAATGTGCATTCTGCTATTTACTGCTTCTGAAGCTCTGCATTCTGCTACCAGAAGAAAATGGCACGCTCAACGAAGACCTGGTCGCATGCGGGGCAATTCTCTCCAAGGAGCTGAGCACAGCTGGTGGCGCAGGCCTTGGAAGCAACTCCAATAGCACGGCCAAGATGTATCTGCAGTTGCTGCAGACGGGCACTGAGAAGTTTACACGAGCGCTGCAGGGAAATTATGAGGCTCCAGAGGCCGGCACACACTCAGCTCACCATGCCGAGGATGAATCTCCCAAAGAGAGAAATGATCTCGACTCCTTCGTCCCTGAGCAGTTTGTCTTTGAATGGGACTTTCCAGGTCTTAGTTTATTCTCGTCTTCGGCTACCGGTCTAGGATGGCTTGACGATATCTTGCTCGGCGCCCTCAATGGCGGAGGGGACTTCTTCGGCTTGATGGCCTCGAATATAGAGGGAGAGGATCCCACTGGTCCATAACAGCAATATACATACGATTATATGCAGTCTATTCTCTATTATCATGTCACAATAGCTTTTGCTCAGATAGCTGGCTTTCTATAACAGTTCAAATCTCCTGCGTCCGTGTTCATCACGCCCCAAATCCGAAACTGTGTGTCCTTCACTTTGCACACTGCGCACATCCCCTGCCGGTAAAATGACTACTAGTGTCTTCCAGAGAGCAGTGAACCCGGAACTTTCTTCTCTTCTGTACTTGACATTCACGGACGCCACGGTACTGTTGTATGCAACAGTGTACGACGAAACCCTGTTCTTTGCCACAGGGGACACACCGTCATCCTCGTGCCAAGTCGTCGAATACCACCTATCACCAGAGGCTTTTTCTGGCGGGAAAATCTCAACAGCGCGGTAGTCGTCCAGAGGCAGGCCGGCGACATTCTCTCTCTCGCCTGGAGATAGGACCTGCACATCGCGACCGATGGGAATAGCGGTACCAATTTTGGCAATGACTGCAATGCCTGCGCCGTGCCACTCCGCATCAACGGTGCACCATTGGCCAGCTTCGAAATCCTGATAGGGCGGATTCATATTCACGTAGCCCTCGTCGGCATCGCTGCTTTTAGGCAGGTAAATTTTGACTTGAGTAACACCGGGCTCGAACACGCCTCCAACCACGATGGAGTCGCCAAACCAGTATTGCGTCTCTCCGTCGGTAAGCGGCTTCTTCCAGACTTCCGGATCACCCTCATAGCCCCAACCCATCCATCGTTGTGGCGGGATAGCTTCCCGGTGGCTGTCAATCATGCATGAGTAGATGTATGGGATCAAAGCATAGCGACGCTTAATCATCTTGCGAATG
Source organism: Lecanicillium saksenae (assembly GCA_027627215.1). Lineage (NCBI taxonomy): Eukaryota > Fungi > Ascomycota > Sordariomycetes > Hypocreales > Cordycipitaceae > Corniculantispora > Corniculantispora saksenae. The sequence continues at coordinate 9,590 of JANAKD010000457.1, read as the reverse complement.
AGGTGGGTAATAGACGGGTGCATCCACGGCTCAATGACGTCGCCGATATTGTTCTCAGTGAATGTCTTGAAGCAGTTGATGGCAAAGCGCGGCGAGTAGATACCCAGCTGCACCCATCGGAGCAACAGCTCCGGGGTCGGCTGAGGGCCCTCAAACCCGCCAATGTCGTGGCCATAGCAGTGAAGAAGTGAAACTCCAGCATTGAGGCCAAGAGCGGTAGACCCCTTCATGCTCTCCCAGCTAGTTGTATTGTCACCGCTCCAGGAGCTGCAAGCATATCTCATTGTACCTGCTGTCGCACTTCGCGTCAAGACAAAAGGGCGGCTCTCCGGATCAGTGTCAACGAGGGCGTCGTGGGAAGCCTGCCCGTGTAGTTCGGTGTGCAAATTTCTGCCCCAAATGCCGATTTGTGGCCTTCCCTCCAGCTCTTTGGGGATGTCTAAAGCCGGCAAGCTCAGAGCGCATTCCCAGTTATCGTCGGTGATGACATACTCATTATTGTCGTTCCATATACAGTCAATACCTTCTTGTCGGAGTTTCTTAACACCATCGTACCACCACTTGAATCCAGCTTCAGATGTAAAGTCAATATGGCCACCCTCGCCGCTTTCGCCGCCACCTGCACTCCAAAGACGAGCCACAGCTGGCAGGTTGGTGTGTGGGTCGGTGAAGAAAGCATTAGCAGCCTTGAGCTTCTCGTACTCAGGGTGGCTGCCGAGAACATATGGTTTTACGTTCGCAATGAGTCGCATTCCTAGCTTGTGATACTCTTGAATCCAGCCTTCTGGATCCGCAAAACGGTGGCGGTTCCAGGTAAATACATTGCGCGTCTTGGGCGGCTGCTCGGCTACCGTGTAACCAGACGACATTTGGTATGCTGAGCATGGAATGTCGTATTCTTTCATCTTGTAGGCGAGTTCAAGAAGTGCCTGGGATGCTGGAGGGTCGTCAAGCATGGAGTACTTCATGCCACCAGAAAGGTAGCCAAATGCCCACCGCGGGACTAAGAGGGGGAATCCGACCAGCTCTGCGTATGTGCGCACGATATCCTTCAATGTTCTGCCGACAATCGTGTATTCTTCAAGGCCGCCATAATCTTGACGGAAGACCTTGTATCGTCCCCACATGCCGTCCATTTCCGAGCCGATGGAATAGAAGCCGCGAGTGTGATTGGTAGAAAAACTTGCAACGCAGCCTTTGGGTGTCGCATTGATGAGAAGCGGAATGTTCTTGTACAAGGGATCGGTGCGGTATATATCGTACCCAAAGCTGTCTGTAGCTGACATTTCAAATTTTCTTCCCGACAGATCCATCGGAGCAGCTTTTTCTCCCAGGCCGACATGAAGCGTGCCACGGTTGTAGCGTGTGTAGTGAGCCACACCAGGTCCATCAACAGCGTATCCACGGAAGGGTAAATCTTGCAGAATGGGACATTCCTTGCTTTCGGAATAAGCCACGGATAGGAGGGGTGAGGATTCAGTCCATTCCACTTTGATTAAAACGTCGCCAATCTCGATTTCTTTTGTGGTCTGAGAGGGCGATGAGACTGTGAGCTTGACGCCATCTAGCTTGGCTTCCATCGGTCGCGCACTTGGGTGAGGCGGGAGTGGGTGCGACTTGGATGTGAATCTCGTTCTGAAGACGTTGGCGCGTAGCGTCTCAAACGAGAATTCAAATGCATTTTGGGAGCCCTCGCCGCTTGATAGAACAACTTTGGGTTCCTGGTCACCAACGGCTCGGGCTTGCGTGGCTGCCCAACCGGACAGGACACGCTCTTGTTGACGCGGCATGGTGTAAGTCCAAGGAATAACACTAGCTTGCCGTTCAAACTTGACTCGAAAGGAGCAGTATCCCAACTTTATACCTCCTTGGAACACCTTTTCCTGTCGAGGTCCACCAGCGGCACAGCATTATGGTAGTACCACCGTGGCAGCGGAAATCCCCACAGCCTAATACTACGACGGCTCGTCATTGCTCACTGTTGAAGCGTTGCTTCCGACATGCGGCGGGGATCAATGAGCGCCATCCATCCCCCCACGAGGTGCTCCCGTCCACGCGGAGAAATGTCCCGAACGCCGACCGGAGAAAATTGCCGAAGGCCGACACAGCGCAAGCCACACAATCAATTGCCGACCCATAGTTTTAGCTGTCTTCCCCACGGGGAACCCTCATCTGAAAGCGAATATTGACTAGCAAGCGGGATCAAGTTCGAAGCAATTGTGTTGTTTTTCGAATTATGAGTTCCGAAAAAAGTGAGATGAATTGACAAAGAAGGGGGAAACGGAAGTAGCTGGGGGTGTACAAGCTACTAGGAAATTTCAGCGGAAATGATCGCGAGGCGCATTATGTACAAAAATTCGAAATCTCACAATAGAAAGCTACTGGAAATTGTCCGCGGTTTTAGCCAGCCGCTTAATGGTAGGGGTCGAGGTGGCGCTAGTGATGCGCGACTCATATTTTGTATATAACTGCCGTTGGGCCCATCGACACGATTGCGTAGCATTTTTCATCTGGTCTTTGTTGACTTTGCATTGGCAGAACGATTCAGCACGCAACCATCCCGTTGATTGGGGTTTATGCAGGCCACAATGCAGGCGCAAGGTAAAGATGCCAGTCATGTCGCCCACCTCGAGGGTGATGCGGATGTAGACGCCAGCAAGATCGTCGCCCGCGGCCAAGACAAGGCTGCGCTGTTTCTCCAACACGCTGGTCATCAAGTCATCGTCACGCCCGAAGACGACAAGCGGATTCTTCGCAAGATCGACTTGCGTCTGCTACCCATCATCCTCTTCGTCTACTGCCTCCAGTCGCTCGACAAGACGACCCTGTCCTATGCGTCGGTTTTTGGCCTCATAAAAGACACAAACTTGAAAGGAGATCAATTTTCATGGCTGGGATCAGTCGTTTATGTTGCGCAGCTCGTTTTCCAACCCATTGTCGCCTACGGCCTCGTCAAGTTCCCACTTGGCAAGTTTATCTCCGTCATGGTGCTCTGCTGGGGCGCTGTACTTTGTGGGATGACGGCAGCGCACGATTTTGGTGGTCTAATGGCCGCAAGACTGCTTCTTGGCGCTTTCGAGGCTTCAGTAGGTATGTAACTCGTTTTTATCACACCAAAGGTTTCTTTGTCTAACTTTGCAAGCACCAACTTTCATCGCCGTCGTACAGATGTGGTATCGCCGTCGCGAGCAAACTACACGCAACGCCGCATGGTATGCAATGCTTGGCATAGTCAACATGGTAAGAATTTCCACTTTATCTTTAGGGTATATACTTACGTCCTCCAAGCTTGGCAGCCTCTTGACCTACGGCCTCGGTCATATTAATTCGCATCTGCACTCATACCAGATCATCTTCCTGTTCTGCGGATGTATCACGGTCGCATTTTCCATTATCATGTTCCTCTTCATGCCTGATTCTCCTATGGAAGCAAAGTTTCTCAAGTACGAAGAAAAGCTCATCGCAATCGAACGCCTTCGCATGAACCAGATGGGCATTGGCTCTGGTGTTTGGAAGTGGGACCACGTTCTAGAAGCTTTCTTGGACTTGAAGACGTATCTCTGGTTCTTCTTGATGCTCGTGATTTCGTGAGTGGCATTTTGTTGTTTCATTTACAGCTCCTAACATGTGTCTAGTATACCAAGCGGTGGTATTTCAACGTTCGGTCCTCTCATCATCGAATCCTTTGGCTTCGAGAAATTTACCACCATCTTGTTCAACATGCCGTTTGGTGCTGTACAGATGATATCCACTCTTGGAGGTGCCTGGCTCTCCAATCGCATCGGCATGAAGTCTATTGTTCTTCTTCTGCTCTGCCTCCCTCCTATTGCTGGGTGCGTTATTCTTCTCGTGGTCGGCCGTGCGCCCAGCAATCGAGCAGTCCTATTAGTCGGTTACTATCTCATTTCTGTCTACCCGGGCATTTCGCCACTCATATACTCTTGGTCTGGGCAGAACACAGCAGGTGACACCAAGCGCAAGGTGACTACTGCAATGCTCTTCATTGGTGCTAGTGTCGGCAATATCATCGGTCCCCTTTTGTTCAAGCCGAGTGAAAAGCCTCGATACACAAGAGGGCTACGCGTGAACCTCGCTCTCTTTATTGTACTAGCAGCACTTATTCTAGCAGGCATGCTTCTGATCCGCATTCTCAACATGCGACAAGCGAAGCGCCGAGTTGCTTTGAACAAGTCAGAACACATCACGGACAGGAGCATGATGGGTCATAGCAAGAGCAATGACCCCAATGAGGTCCTCAACCAGACTGAGGATAATGTTGGCGAGCACGCATTTGAAGACGTGACGGACTTGAAGAATGAAGATTTTATCTATGTTTATTAGCTGTTTTACGAGGTTCGATACCCATCATAAAATATATCTAGCGTACGTTCAACTGTGTGTCTTTTTAGCGTGTCGCAGTTGCGCCAGTTGGCATCGGAATTGGGCCGCCAGGCGAGTTGTCGTTTCTAGCAGTCAAAACCTCCACGCCGTCGTTCGTCACAAGGAGAGTATGTTCTGCAACAATTAGACTTGGTCTGTAAGGCTGAAACACACGACTCACCAAACTGGGCTGTTCTCTTGCCATCCACTGTCGCATTTGTCCATTTGTCTGGCCAATAAAGCTCTCTTGGTTTTCCTAGCGCCAGAATAGGTTCGATGGTAAAAGCCATACCCGCTTTGCATACGCCGACGGCTTTATTCTTGGCGTAATGAGGAATCCAAGGCGGGGGGTGGAAGTTGGTGTTGATGCCGTGGCCACCCCATGTTGAAACCACGCTGCATCCTCTCTCATTTGCCATTTTCTCAATGACTTCGCCGAATTCGCGAATTGGAGTGCCAGGTTTGACAATCTTGATCGCCGCGTCGAGGCACTCGCGTGTCGTTTCGATTAGGCGTACATTGTCCGGATCAGCTTTCGCCTTGTTGCCAACATAGTAAGTCTCGTTCAGATCTGCGTGGTATCCTTCGTGGTAGATGGAGATGTCTAGATTTAGGATATCACCATCCAGCAATACTCTCTGGTCTGGGATGCCATGACAGACAATCTCATTCGGCGATGTGCAGAGCGACTTGGGGAAATTCCTGTAGTTGAGAGGTGAAGGATACGACTTGAAGTTCTCAGTATAGTATCCTGCGGGCATTCCATTTTACAACTTGTACTCACGTTCCTCTCGAGACAAGCCTTGTGGCATACCTCATCAAGATAGTCCGTCGTGACTCCAGGCCGTACTTCAGCCGCAACGATATCTAGGACTTCTCGGGATAGTTTACAAACCTTTCGCATAGCCTGTTGTGCTGCGCTGTCTAGGATATCCACCTTGGCCCTGTTGAGCATGCGCTCGCTTGTGGGCACGCCAGTGTCGGCGTAGTCGGGCTGTCGGATGGACTTGGGGACAGTGCGCCTGGCTGAGAGGGGATACACTGGCCGCACCGAGCCGGTATACGGGAACGCAGGAAATGGGTTGTACACGCCACCGGCTATAATCTTGTCAGTTGGGTACCACCAGTTTTGGGGTGAGTAACACAGACTGGATTCGGTGGCTTCCTGTGCCGACTTATGGATAGCTTTGTGGTCATTCTGCAGTTGGTGCGGCTGTGTAAGCAAAACAGAGCTTATTATATAACATTCCATGTTCCACATACCCAGTTCTGTTTGAAACAATCTTGGGAGCAAAAGTAGCTGTCTTTGATGCTCAACTTTAGGCAGGTTGGGCATTGAAGCGTGGTGGCGCTATTCGCACAGCCTTTGCACCCGATGCTGGGGCGCACAGTTTCGGCCATTTTTGCCCGGCTATCAGGGTTAAGATTTGACTTGGTGAAATATTCTCAGCTACCTGCCACACTGGGCCACGACACTCTGCACTTTTTTTGTTTGCGAGAAATTGCAGATGCTTTGTGGAGAAGTCTTGCCGCATACTGTGGCGCAAGTTACTGAATTATGCAGGATCAGCCCCGCTATAGCAGAAGATGCCCAACAAACTGCGTGGAGTGGCCTAAGTATCGCTACATTTGGTGCGCCTTGTCTCCTTTATATCCATATCACTGTTGATGAAATTTTGATGTTAACAGCCATGATGGACAAGATCTTACGTTTAGATAAAATTCTATAACCCTTGTGGGGACAGAATACATTGCCGGCTATTAGATTTATCATTACTAGTTCTGAAGTAATACCACTTTTATATAAAAAATAAAACGCCTTTACTATTTCTTATATAGTTAGTTATTCTAATATACCTTATATATTTTATCGTTCTAATATTTCTTATAATTTTTATTATCCTTATATCGCGTTAACCGGCGGTCCTTTTTGTCCCCCCTTGGCCCCGTCCAACCAGCCTAATGTATAGGGTAAGGCTCAATTCTCCCAGCTCCTGGAAATATATGACAACAGGTTTTATGTGCCAAGGGTTTCAGACACAAGTAAGATGGAAATAAAGGCACCAAAATTAAGCGGCTGTTTAGCGAAGAATTATTATACGGCTTATGTTGTCGGGAACACGAGGTGCCGGCTTTGGCCTCACTCCCGCTCCCGCCGAGACAGCCAGGAAACAAGCTGAAATCCATCCGTAGCTAGGAAGTATCACATGCGACAGTAGGGCGACGATGACATGCTGTGAGAAAGTTGTTTGGAATTATAGCTATTAAATATCAATAGGCGAGCTACTCTACGGGCCTTGTTTAGAACCTCCGTTTCCCTAGAAAGCCATTCGAGGAGCTGAGCCAGCACCTAGAAAAATATCAGGAAAGAAAAAATCGCGCTTTTTATGTTCGGAGCGGCTTCAGTGAGCAGGAGTGTATGCTGGACGACTCACAAACGATACGAGGCTGAAAAGCTGCTACGAGTGTACTTTCAAAATGGCACTGTTCACCTTGGTGAATAAGAATCTCTGCCCACAGACAGTAAGTAGTGCTGGGTCTCAAGTAACGGTGTGTCAATGCTAGTTAACTGGCGTTCAAGAGGAGACCTAATCTGGGCCACACTGCGCACGCCTAGGGCTGCCAGGCAGGATAAGACGCTACCAGCCACGCAATACCAATAAAATTGTGAATCAAAGTGCAAAATATCGGTAATACTGGCTTGTAGGATGGCACGGCATTGTTTACTGGTGGCCCGCATTATTTAGCGGATGCTGCGGTGCCACGATCTGACAGATTAACAGCATCCAACTCCAATAAGTGGCATGTTCGTCATCCCCATCGCTCGCTCTTTTCCGAAATACCCATCAACGTTGCACTGATGACTGCAACTATGTTGGCCAGTTTGCCGATACCGCCTTCGTTCACCATAATGGCTGCATGCTGACCACAATTTGGCGCGACCCCGAGTAAGTGCACGTGGTTCGCTCTAGCTCATAATTGCGGCGAACAAGGGAGCTTTGCCCTGTGGCTGACATGTGTGTGCGCCCAGCCCTGCCAGCATTCCTGCAGTGTACCTGCTTTTACGAGATGCAGCCACTGAAGCAGAAGAAGGCGGAAAGAAAAAGTTTTGGCTCGGTCGGCAGTTCGCAAGCTGCGGTGTTGCGTGGAAAAAGTGATATTGTGCGATGCGAGGGACAATTGTCCCAACCGGCAAGTTCGTCCGAACAACCGAGCAATGACAACAGAATGCGGAACGGGCTACCTAGTGGGCACATACCAGTCGAACGGGTCGCAAAATGCCCACCAGAAGGGGCCGCAGCCCGAGACAATGTGTTCAGCTCGAAGTGCAGGGGGCCGGATATTGTGGCTCTGCAAGGTTGTGGGGAAATGAAGCGACTTAGATGTGTTACACGGGATTGGCTAGCGGCCTCTCTAGCTCTTCGCGGCGCCCTTTTTTTCGCTCCTGAACATGCCAGGACGGCCAGGGATGGGCGTATGATAGCGTTGCAACACGGTAAGCCCGGCCCGGTTGTTATTATGAGCTGCCCATCAGGCTGGATTGAAAGGGGTGGAGGAGGAGCGAGCCCTCGTATAGGCGGTGCGAGGAAAGGAGGGGGCGGAGGACACCCGTATGGGATCTTCGCATGGATGCTGAGCTGTCCAAACTTGGGGATTGCAACAGCGTTGGTGACGCCCTACTCGCCGTTGAGCTGAAATACCCATTTGGACTCCGCCACGCCAAACTCAGGGCCATGAAGCGCAAGCAACTCGGCACCCCGGGCGCAGGATTCAAAAGGAAATGACGCGCTGTCTCAGTTTGGCAAGCGATGAGTTCGTGGCCTGCAAATTGAACGGCTTTGGCTCCTCATTTTGTCTCTCGGCACGGGAATAACTCGTCTTTTTGTTGATTGTACATCACCATTCATGCGTGATGTGGAAAGCATCATGGCTCCTCGCTGGCTCTCTGGCCGCTCCTTTGGCGGCGGCCGTGAGTCTCCCAATCTTGCACGAAGCCGGTGCTTCTGCATCGGTGAACCTACCCGGACTTGGCCAAGTTGATGCCTCCGCTTCGACGAGCATACCTGACACGGTCAACGTCGTCCACGAAGCCCACGACTCGGCATCGTCAAAGGCATTCGAACTTGAAATCACCTGGGAACAATATGAGCCTTTGGGCATCTCGCGCAACATGCTGCTCGTCAACGGCCAGACGCCTGGACCTGAGCTCAAGTTTAACCAGGACGATGATGTGACCGTCCATGTCATCAACAATTCGCCATTCAACACAACTGTCCATTTCCACGGTAGGATCTTCTGCATTGAAGCGAAGGTTTGAAATGCTGATAACTTTTAGGTCTGGAAATGGAGGGCACTCCCTGGTCAGATGGTGTACCCGGCGTCACGCAACTTCTAATCGCTCCCGGTCGAGACTTTACACATAAATTCAAGGCCACACAGCACGGCAACTACTGGTACCACTCTCACGCGCGCGACCAAATAGAAGATGGCCTCTACGGGCCCATCTTCATCCAACCTCGTCCCGGAACGGACAATCCTTTTCACCTCATCTCGTCTAGCAACACCGATGTCCGCGCCATGCTGCAGGCAGAGACCAACTCCAAACCCATCGCAGTCTTTGATCTGATGCACATCACATCTGAACAAAAGTGGGAAATCACTCTGGCTTCCGGAATCGAAATCCCCTGCTATGATCGAATCCTGTTCAACGGCAAGGGCCGGGTACAATGCCTTCCCGCCGATGACATGCAAGCCAACCTGACACCGCCGCAGAAGGGTGATCTCGCCCTTGTTCCTGGCTCTACCCTGACTGACCGAGGGTAAGGCTCAACGACACGGAGAATACCCAGACACATAGCTAACGTGACGCAGCTGCTTCCCTCCCAAAGTCATGGCCGCATTTGGCGGTGACATGTCGCACTTCAACGAGAGCGCCATCCCGCACGACGTCTTCTACGGCTGTGAGAACAGCAACGACCCCCTGGAGACCTTCAAGGTGACTCAAAATACCTGGGTCTCCTTCAACGTGCTCGGGTCGACCAACTTCGCCACCGGCGCCTTCTCCATCGACCAGCACGACATGTGGGTATACGCCGTCGACGGTGGCTACATCGAGCCCCAGAAGGTGCAGGCCATTCCGCTGTCCAACGGCGAGCGCTACTCGGTCCTCGTCAAGCCCACCAAGGCGGGCGACTTCAAGATCCGGTACA
>JANAKD010000456.1:0-18778 GCA_027627215.1 Lecanicillium saksenae | reverse complement strand
AATGGCTAGCATCAACAATGCCTTGCAGCAAGCTTCTGGCAATAACAGTCGTGGTAACAGCAGTCACGGAAGGCAGGGTCACAGCCGACAGATGCTGGGAGGAAATTCGGACGCACAGGTGCTCGCGGGCGGTTCGCAGCCTTCCACGCCAGCGCAGGAGCATGGTCGCTGGATCGATGCGCCAAAGGGTCCTGCGAATGGCGACGGAGGCAGCGGCCGAGATCAAAGCCGAGGCTATAGGGACAACAACAACCGTGACCGCTCTGGGCGCTCAGGACATGGCCGCGGCCACGAGCGTGATGGCAAGAGCGGTAGCCATGGCGAGTATCGCGATAGACGCTCCATGGGCGGCGACGGTGGTGGTGAGCAGCCTCAGCAACAACAACAGCAGCAGCAGCCACAGGGGCCCCGAGGACCTGGTGCAGGACCAGACTGGCCGGGCAATGCCAATAACAATCGTGTCAGCGGCGGTCGTGGCGGAGGCGGGCAAAGATCCGACGAGCGCGGGCACCGAGAGGATCGGGGACGCAAGAGACGCAGTGAGGAAGGAATGGGCAGCCTGTCAAACGATAGGGGGGNAGAAGCGAGCAAGACGCTGATCTTGGAAAGGAGAGTCAAAGGCAGCATGATTTCAAGGTGCAAAACAAAGAAAAGACAAAAACTTGTACAATTACGAACCAAGAATGTGTTTCGAAATTTCGAACCAAAGACGAAGAGCAGTTGGAAGAGGGACTTGCACAGCAAGACATGGTTGCAAATTTTCTCTTGGCGTTTGAACGGACGACAACATTATTATTTACTACAAAATTTCATTTTCATTTGAGTTACGACCTCTTTTTTTTTATTCTTCCCGAATACTTTGGTGATGCCCCAAGCGAGGTGGAATGAGGGTCGACAATGGAGGCATGTGGCGGTTTTCTCGGCGCGAGCTTCGAATAGGGCTGCAGGGCGGACCTCGAGACGGCTATTGTAAAAGAATGAATCATGGAATAAGCATTGGGATCGGCGTTTGAAATGTTCATTGTATAACCTGAACGGTATACTCAGCTGGCGGTTGAACGGCAGTTGAGGTTCTTTGAGATGTAAAGTAAGGATGAATTCTGAATAGCGAGTGGTGTCAATTATCAGTATAGTACATACATTAGTCTACTCGTACACAACCAAATATTCTATTTTGGCCCCATTAACAGCATCGCGTTCCCGTTCTGCCCAGGCAGCGGCAAGCCACCTTCAGTTACTTCTGCTCCGCAGCGGCATTAACCGGAGCCTCCTCCGCCTTGTGGCTCTTTTCTGCTGGCTTCTCCTCCCCTTTGCCTTCTGCAGGCATATTGCCCTGCCCTTTGGCCTTCTCCGCACTGCTGCCATCCTTTGGTGGAAACTTCTTCTTCACCGTGCGCCACTCCATGGCAAGAGCTCCGGGAACCGCAAGACATGCTATGCAGAGGCCGACCTGGAAGACCGCGCGCAGTGCGTCATTGTAACCTTCAAGTGCCCGCCCCAGATATTGAGAGTCGATCAGGTCGAGGACGTTCGTGGCTCCTGTACTGTTCTTGAGGGCTTCTGACGCACCCGGGATGTCAGCCATACGCTTGGCCAGCTGATTGTCTAGCACATTTTGTCCCACAGAGACAAAGATTGCGCCGAAAAGTGTCTGGCTGTACGAGAGAAAGCAATGATTAGTATAAGGCAACATGGTCTCCGGTCGAAATTGGTTTCATGATGTGCCTTACCCGAAGAACATCAGCGACGAGCCGATGGAAATGTCCTTTTTGGGGAGGACTGTTTGTGCGGCCATATTCGGCGCCTGTGACGTGAAACCCTGGCCAAGGCCATAGACAATGAGGAAACCAATCCACATGCCGTTCGGAGAATGGACACCGAGCATGGTAAGGAGACCAGCACCCACTGCGGTCAGGCAAGCTCCAAATATCAGAGAGGGTGTATAATAGCCACAGAAAGAAATGAGTTGACCATTCAAGATGGAAATGCCGGCTGTGACAAGCACCATGGGGAGCAGGTCCACGCCGCTTTGTATCGCTGACTTGTCCTTGATAGCCTGGAACCAGAGGGGCATGTAGTACACTCATCGCTTGTTAGCACACGGGACCTTTTGTATTGTGGCGCCACTTACAGAAAATCGTTTGATGCGCGCCAATGCATATACTTGTCCAGAAACCAGCAAGGATACTGCGCTGAACAAGAACTCGAGGAGGCAGAATTGCTTGCTCCGGCAGCAAGAATTGAACAACCACGAAACCGATGAGAAGAAGAAGCGATATAACGAAGAGTAAAATGATACGCCAGTTGTTCCACTAGAATTGCTTGGTTAACATAGAACACCTCAAAGCGAGAACAAGATACGTTGACTTACAGCATATGTCGTGCCACCATATTGCAAGGCAAGACAGAGACTGACAACGCCAGGAACAAGGCAGATGAAACCCAACGCGTTGGATTGTTTGAGCTGCTCCTTGAACGATTTGATGGTGCCGGGTTGTTCAGGTGCATGCAGCAAGAACTGGACTAGAAGCATCACCACGCCACCGATGGGCACTAACATGGGCAAGTAAAGTCAGCCAGGCTAATTTCTGCAAGTGTGAAAAAATACTAACGGTTAATGTAAAAACACCATCGCCAAGTGACATGGGTCGTGAATGCGCCGCCGACCGTTGGTCCCAGTACGGAAGCGAGACCGAATATCGCACCAAAGAAACCAAAGTACTTTGCTCTGCTTTGGAGCGGGACAGCGTAGACCAGGATGACAATCTATATAGTATCATGTTAGCGTACTGAGGGAGACGCAGCGTCGAAATAACATAAGACACGGAGGACACCTACCACGCCTGGGAGCACACCACCAGCTCCGAATCCAGCAATGACTCTGCCGAGTATAAAGGCAACGGAGTTCGGGGCCGCTCCACAAATGGCTGAACCGATCTCGAACAACAGCAGCGTTGCCAAGAAAGTTGGTTTGACGGGTAAAAATGTATACAGCTTGCCAAAAACCAGCTGGTACGAACAATTGGTAAGAAGGTAAGCAGTACCGTACCAGCCAATATCTTTGTTAGAGTGAAACTCGTCGGTGATTTGTGGAATCGCGGTCGATATAATCATTTTATCCTATGCCGCGCCTTGTTAGTATGCAATTGTCCCATTTTGCCGCCAGGCAGGAGTTAATGGGACGCATAAAAGGAGCGACATACCAAAGAGACCAAAAACATGACGGAGAAGACGGCGATGATTAAAAGCCAGAAGCTGAGGCCTGTTGGTGGAGGATTGCCGCCCTCAGCTTTGCCATAGGCCAACTTGTCGCCGTCTGGGCGCGGCCCATTCGTCGCACCTTGCTTTTCTGCCATGTTCACAAACGAGATCAATTGAAGCACCTCGCCACCATGGGTAATGAAGATGAAGAAGAAAAGATGGAGGGATACAGAGATTCGAATTTGCAGTTTTATCCTCGGCGCCGAAGCACCTGGCAGGAGCTCGGGGTTTGTTTGCGCAAAAAGCAACGAATAAGGTCCGATTGGCCACGATCCCACAAGTGGGGCGGGTTCGGGGTGGAGCCCACGCCAGCTTTCGGGGCTGAAATGGTCATTTTTGTTCACTTCAGGCCCGAAGGGGGTGAGCCCTGTGTAAGGATGAAGCCCGAGAGCTGTGTTGCTGCCCCCTTTTCGCGTAATTATGCAGGTGATATTGACAAGGGAGACTTAGTTGAAAGTGCTTCAGAATGTGAGGAGGTTTTCTGCCCAATGGGTTGCGTCACCGCCAGGCCACCAATGCTGCTGCTACATTACTGACCTTGTGAGAGTAGGAGCGATTGGCTGCGTCTCGTCGTCACAGTTGGGCTAATACCCCAGGAAATCCAAATCCGTGCCAGCGCAACCTCTTTTATGCAAGGGGGAATATCGCACGGCGGCTCAGAGAATGATCTCGCCGCATGCGCCTCTGTAAAATATCGCCCTACCCTAAACAGACAACAGACTCCCAAGGGGGTGAAAAAAGGACCGCTGATTGAAGCGACGCAAGGACGGTAAAAATTATAAGAAATATTACAAGAATAGAAGATACAAGAAATATCAAAATAAACTAACATAAGAAATCTTAAAGGCTTACTTACTTCTTATAGAAAAGTGGTATTACTTTTCTATAGAGCTAGTACACGGTAAACCCGATAGCTGGCATTGTATTTTGTCCCCCCGTGACTCGTTGGCAGCTCAGCTAAGCGTTGTTGTCCATACTGGGCCTCTCAAGCATATTCACAAACATTCGAAGCCACATATCTGAGAACAATGTCGTGATTTTGCTATTTAGAATACGAAATGCACGTGAACTTGGCTCGAACAGACCCTGGATCAAGGCAGCAGCACAAGGTAAATCGAGAAGAAACTAAGAAGAGGAAACGAAACTAAGAGAAAAATGTAAAAGAAAAGAACATGAATCTTGACGTGAGAAAAACAACAGAGGATAATGATTTGCGAACATGCAAGCTATTCAAGAACCCGTGCAATGTACGCTGCCACGTCGGCTGCCGATTTATCCTTCTATTATCAAGAAGTCAGATGATGAAAGCTGCTGTTGTCATGAAATAAGTAATACTTACCAGTAGATTCCAGTGATGCTGGCCCACTGCACGATCAACATGCAAGGGTATACCGGGGAACAGCCGCGCCCACGCGCCAGCAGTGAAGTCTGTTCGTTTATCTGTCAGGAACTTCATCTGCGGGGGGTCGTCTGGCTTCGGATGGAACTTCTCGTTGACAGAGCTCTCGCACGCCCAGAGAATATGCACTTTACGCAGCGTGTTCGCCGTCAGGGGCATGGCATAATAGGAGCTGAGAACCCTGTTGATACTTCTGAAGTGGCGGATGAGCCACTCCGGCGCCGTCCCCTGCCCGCCAAACAGACCAGCGGAGCTGCAGAACTCGAAAAAGTGCTCTGGGAGCATTTGAAGATTCTCAGGGGGCGGCGAATCGAGGATGATGAGATCTTTCACCACCTCTCCACCCAACATGAGAATTTGTGCCGCGCGGAAGCCCAAAATGCCTCCGGCAGACCAGCCGGCGAAGCTATACGGCCCGCATGGCTGGCGGCGCTTGACTTCTGAGAGGAAGCTACCAACTAGCTCGTCCCAGCTGCAGTCCATATGTGTGCCCTTCTTGAGATACGGTGAGTTGAGTCCGTAGACGACCAGATCGTCTTTAATTCTAGGCAAGGTAGCGTATGAAGAAGCCAGGCCGCTTCCATCTGGGAAGAACCATAGAATTTTATCTGATGTCTTGGGGTTGCCCTGCAAAATAACAGAGGTCGCGGACGGAATGTCTGAGGCTGGAGATGGCGGATCTATGAAAGAAGCAGGTGTAGAAATACCAGGCTCCTGGAACGACTGTGCCGAGATCACTGACAGCGCAGAGCTAGATGAGCTGTGAGATAACTCTTGGGCCGGGAATAGTGTCTCTCGCAGCTCACGAATCGATCCTAACGAAGACAAAAGAGAAGATGTATCAACATCCATGTCGAGGTCTTCGCGCAGACGGCTCCCAATCATCAAAACAAGAAGAGAGTCCAAGCCGAGATCAACCAGCGATGTATCATCTGTAAGTTGATCAATGCCGATCTCGGCCTCCTCCGAAATGATCTTGAGCACTTCGCCAAATTTTTCATGAACGTCTTCGTCACCTTGAGAACTTGCGGGTGAAACACCACCAATAGTTGGTACGGCTGGCGAGGATGCTTGTGGTGGTATCGTTTGAGTCATGCTTTCGATTGCAGAATGGCGGGCGGCTGGTGGTATCAGTGCATCAGTGAATAACGGCGCCGAAATTTTCATCGCCTCAATGACCGGAACATTGATCTTGGATACTTCTCCGCTTGCTTTCGCCTTTGCATCTTTCGGTGGCTTAGCTGCTTGTGTCAAAATAAATCTGAGGAGGCGCCGAGGGAGACCTTGAATCTGAATAATACGTAAGTAAAAAGGTCGCATCAAATAACAGTACAGAAGAAACGAGCGCAGATGATGACTTACCCGAACCCCCTTAACCACGCCGACTGCCCGATCGTCCGTAAAGATGACGATGTCACCTTTCCAAAGCTGCTCTTCCCCAGGCTCCATACGAACATGCGTGCGATACTGAATATCGTCACGAATTGGCTCAAATACTTGAAATTCATCCCATCCATGATTGACAAAGACATCCGTATCGAGATTGGTACCATCGTTCGCGTTCATAACGAACCCACCAGACTGTGTCAATCCATCGATCGCGCCTGGATTAATGTGGAAGGTACCCCCCTTCTTCATCTGAGCAAAACTGACTGTACAGACAGCCTCGTAGTCTTGACTATCATAGAGGACTTCGTCAATACAGTGATAGTCTGGGTTGAACTCGGCCAGTGTGGCCACCATTCGGTATGCCATGGGCCCGCTGAGGCGGCACGTCTTGCCCTCGGCACACTGGCGACGCATTCTGTCAAAGTTGTTTTGCAAGTTTGAAATATTTTGCTGGAGACGATGCTGTTCGGACTTTTCGGCAAATTTAATCTGGCAGTTGGCAAGCTGCCCCGTCTCAATGCCATTATCCTGCGACTATTGTTAGTCGTTTCGACGATCGGAAATTTGAACCTGGGAATATTCTCTCACATTATGAACGGTGAAAAAAGCCTTGCCAGTTCCAACTGTCCAATCGAATTTGCTAGTGCAGCGCACTGTCTGCTTCCAGTCGGCAGAACCAATCAGAGCCTTGGTGATATCCATATCGGTGATGTTCACAATAGGCTGATTGGGAAAGAGGGTTTGGAAGCGCTTCAAGACATACGTGCCAATGGAAAACCCAATATCTGCGTATACAGCCTATGAAACAAGATCAGAAGAGAATAAATTTTGGCGATTGGTTATGCAACTTACAGGCGTGCAGAGAGCGAATCCATCTACTTTGTGACCTTGGAAAAACGGATTCACATCTTCACGACCAACATCACATTCAATGACGATTTCATAACCATCGGCGCTGCTCGTTTCTCTGAGTACCGTGTGAATCGTGCTGCTAGTTTGAATCTTCGGGGGTGTTGACAGGTTCTTCGCAACGGCGATGGCCGTCGTAGGCTGAGTTAGATTTGAGCCGTTGATGGGAATGTCACCCTTTGTCAACGTCCAGTCATTTCTATATGGGATCCAGAACGACTTCAAGTCCCACGTGTAGGCAGGGAGTTGGACAACTTTCCTGGCAGACGGATGGTCCGCAAAATAACCGTCCCATTTAACCGGTAAGCCGCTGCCATAAAGGGAGCAGAGCGTCTTGGTTAAGATATCCCAAGGATCAGAGTTTCGGCGCAGAGTCGGCAGTGCTGTAACACTGGAGCCAAGAGTTGATTTGATCATGCCAGAAACAACGGGATGCGGTCCAAACTCAATGGCATACGCTCCGCTTGAGAGAATACCCTCCTCACACGCAGTTTCAAGACAAGCCTTCATATTTACAGTCTCCCTTGCATGACGGACAACATACTCGGGGCCAAATACTCCAGATTCTCGGACAACACTGCCATGCAGTGGCGAGAGGACGGGAACCTGGGGTGTGCGGAAAACGACGCCTCGCGCATCTTGGGAGAAGGCAGTCTGGATAGGGGAAATTTGCGAAGAATGAAAGGCATATGGGACCTTGATGAGTGTGTTGCGAATACCTGCTGCGGCCAGTTTCCGCTGTACGTCAGCAACTGCAGCGCCAGTACCGGCGAGTACGGTCTCCTTCGGTCCGTTGATGCAGGCAACTTCCACTTTGCTGCCACGAGTAACTTGATCGATATCGGGTACAGAAGCAAAGACTGCTAGCATGGCGTGCGAACCAGGAGCACACATATCTTGAAGATGTAGCGCCCTTCGGCCTACCAGGTAGATGGTATCTGAGTCAGAAAGAACGCCAGCAATGTTCAAAGCCGCGTAGTGGCCAAGGCTATGGCCGACGACGGCAGTTGGGTTGATACCCCAGGAAATCCAGATCCGCGCCAGCGCAATTTGCATGCAAGTATTGGCAATCTGCACCACAACAGGAGGATAGTCACCGATCTCCTCTCCCTGGCTTGCATTGAACAAACCCATTATGCTAGGGAAGCCCAGACGTCGAGCGAGCAGGTCAAAGCGGGCAATTTCATCGCGAAACACTCGGAGAGACTCGATGAGGCGTTTGCCCATGCCAGGATACTGTGACCCCTGCCCTGTAAAGGCGAATATAACTTGTTCAGGGACCGCAGCGCGGCCGCCTGTTGCAGATTCGCCCCCTTCCAAGATATCAAGTAATTGAGACTTGAGACTCTCAACTGTGCTGGCAGATACAATGATTCGATTGCGATGGTGTAGGCGTCGTGCAGTGGTTGTGTAAGATAGTGCTGGGAGAGAGACCGCGTGGGATGGGCTGCCTGAGAGATGAGCCAGCAGTGCCTTTGCATTGCCATATAGGGACTTAGAGCATTTGGCAGTCACTGCAACAGGATAAACAAGTCTCTTATCGGCCATGCTATCAACAGGCAGCTGCGATGCCACGTGGGCTGTGGGGTAAGGAGCGTCCTCGACCAGAAGCGAGGTGTTACCGCCTGCGGCGCTGAAGTTGTTGATGATGGCCTTTCTTGGTAGGCCACTAGTGCGCAGCCAAGGGGTAGATTCAAGATCTATGTGCACATTTCTGGCAGCAAAGTCCGTCGGGAAGGCGGGGTTAATGCGAGTCTTGATGCCACAGTGTGGCGGTATTTCTCCCTTGCGCATCATCATGATGACCTTGATGAGGGCACTCACTCCAGAAACAGATTCACCATGCCCGATATTAGATTTCAGCGCACCCAGATGCAGAGGCTTATCTGATGGTCGGCGATGAGGCTTGGTACCAAGTGGCGCCAGGACATCGCAGACAGAGTTGATCTCCCTTGTGTCGCCAGCCTGAGTGCCAGTGCCGTGCATCTCAACGTAGCTCACGTCGTACGGCGCGGTCCCAGAATCATTTAGTACACGCTCAAACACGTCCTTTTGAGCCCCGACATGGGGTCGAGTGATGGACTCAGCTTCAGCCGAATGGTTGGTGTACGCGCTGCCGAGGAGACAGTGTACTGTATCACCATCTTCAAGCGCATCTTCGAGGCGCTTCAGAATGACAGTTGCTACGCCTTCGCCTCTACAGTAGCCGTCTGCAGTCTCATCAAAGGTTTTGCAGTTGCCTGTAGTAGACAGAAAGTGGCCCTTGTCAAGCCCAGTTGTCATGTCCGGGTTTGTGAGCACATTGGTGCCACCAGCCACCGCCATGTCAATGTCGCCCTGCCACAATGCATTACAGGCTGCGTGGATGGCTGCAAGACTGGATGAGCATGCAGTATCAATTGCCATACTTGGACCGGAAAATTTGAAAAAGTAGTTGATGCGTCCCGGGATGAAAGCACGGTTGGCGCCGGGGATGTAGTAGGCGTCCACATCTTGGCCACTATTGGACTCGCACCAATCGTTGCTTGTAACTCCATAAAAGACACCTGTACGGTCGTGCCTGGTAGATGGAGTGCGACCGGGCACGACACCAGCATGCTCCATGGCCTCGTATGCCGTCATCAGAGCAAGCCGCTGAGCTGGGTCAACTTGGGGTGCTTCGCGAGGAGAGATGGCGAAAAATGAGGCGTCAAAGAGGTCTGGGTTGTCAATCCAGCACCCCCAGCGAACTTTGCTTGTATTCTTGGACTTTCCCGTCATGTCCACGTGAGTATTCGCGTCCCATCTCATTGCAGGTACCTCCTGGCACATGTCTGTCTTGTTCTGCAAGAGATCCCACAGCGCTTCTGGGGATGACGCGCCAGGAAATCTTCCCGCCATACCGATGACAGCAATCTTAGACCTTCCCATTGGGGAATATCCAGAGTTCAGCTGATCTATTGCTGCTTGAATTGGCGTGACTTCCACAGCCCTGTTGCTAAGTGCCAAGGCAAGTCGATTTTTTATCGTCTCACCGAAATCCGTTCCAATGGGAACCACCAACACCTTTTCGGAGCCATCAGCATTCAAAGACGATGCGAGATGGTCAACGGTGTGATCAATCTTCATTGGACGTGTAAGAATGTCGTGTACGGCGCCTTCCAATCTCGCCAGCCAGCTCGTTGCCCAAAAGGAACGGCCGGTGCCGCAAGAAAGTATCGGTATTGGCGTTGTGACCATCGGGCTGTTCTTTCTAGGGACCATATAACTAGCGCTCTCCAGAATGCTCGTGATATCCTCCTGGTTGAATAGGTGGGGAGCATGGTAGGGACTCTGGATCGGAAGCCTGGATTTCTCACACTTGCGAAGGGCATCCTCTCTAGCCAGATTGTCGAGAACCTCCGGAGGCCCACTGACTGTTATGCCGGCTGGAGATGTAGCACTAATGTAGGCGTGGCGAGGAGGGGGTGCTTGGAAATTGAGACTTTTGAGCAGGAGACTCATGTCATCTGCAGACATGCCAGCGATGAACATGGCGTATTGAGCGGAGTAGCCAGGAGACGATGGCGCCGTACAGCAGCCAACTATAGATGTGGCCTCTTGAGAGGCACGGAGACCTGTATGCAGTGCGACGACAATGGAATGAATCGCAGCCGGGATCAACTGATCCAGGTTCTCCGACGTGCTTACCACTGCCGCCGCGATGGCACCGGTGCACAATCCCAACACCTGGCTATTCTGGGACGTGGGAAATGGCAGATTGCCTTCAGAATGTGCCCTGTGCCAAAAGCATTAGTAACTGCTCCAAATAATAGAGGCGATAGAGACGACAAAAGTGACAGTAAGAATAGAGGCGATAACAACAATAGAGGTGATAGCAATAACAGAGGCGATAGCAACAACAGAGGCGATATCAATAATAGAAGCGATAGTAAGGGTAGAGGTGATAGTAATAATAGAACAGGCTAATACTCACCATATAAAGACAGCAAAGGAATGGACGAGGCATAACGCCTGCTCCAGCGCGGGGCTGATGCGAGCATCTCGTTTCCTTGTAAGTAGATCGGCAATGCTCGAGATTCTAGGAGTTGAATCTTGAGCATGCAAGGGGAGACGGCCGAGCTCTGTCCGCAGAGCAGCGTAGCTTGAAGAGAAGAACTTGATTAAGTGTACATTTCTGGAAACCAGGAGGCGAGCCAGCGACCTCTCGTAGTTGAATGTTTGATCGCCAAAGATGTACACTCTATGACTGTCCTGATCAATTTCAGGTAAAGCCGCCATAGTTGTGACCTATAAAGAGGAGATAATAGAGCGGAAAAAATGAGAATTGTGAAGTGTCGTTTCTTGAAATGGCGGACGTAGGAATGAGAAGAATCACATTGGGACAGCATGCCATCTTCAATCTTCATAATTAATGTCTTCTTATTTGCTTCGAGAATCCTACTCTAAAGCCACGTTTTTCAGCTTGATTCAGCTGTAGTCTTTCGGGTTATTATATTGGGACGCCTCATCGGGAAGTTCTGGTCCATTACCGTCGGTCGACGCTAGTGGCAGAAGTCATCCCGACATATCGGCACCGGTACATTGCCGGTTCGCAGATCGGGTTAATTCAGTTCGCATCAAATCACTTTATTATGTAGCCTGTACTTATTAAATGGAGTGGTGATTTTGCTAAAGATATTTTAAACTGCGTTACAGTAATTTTCTCATCCTTCCTTACCAGCCTACATACACCCGAACTCGCAAGCATTCACTATGGCTGACAACGCGACCTTTCAAAAGACTGCAGAAATGTGGTCGGGTATTGGAATAAATGGCAATTTGCCCCTAAGCGCTGCTTTTACCGCCGTAGTGGCGTCTTTGGTGGTTTTGTTGTATATGTCAGCCACGCCCAAGGTGGACAAGAAGGCGCCAGCATTCACGTCCAACGCAACGCCACTTATTGGTTCCTGGAACTTCTTCACTCAGAAGATGTAAGCATCAACTGTTCTTCTTCTCCATTTGCATAGATATCAGACCGAATGAGTGATGGTTAGAGCTAACGAGGTTGGGTAGGGGATTCTGGAAAGCTGCCGTGGATGAATCTAAAACCGGCAATTTTAGTTTCTGGCTCGGAAAGAATCACGTTGTTGGTGTGTCAGGTGAAGCAGCCAGGAAAATGTACCTTGATCACCGAAGCCTGCATCTGATCAAAGGAATTACTTTGATTGGCCACGGACCGGACTTCATTGATGGGCGATCTACCGTCATTCATGACATTTGGAAGGGTGTTGGGTCCAGTGGTCGGACATACGCACAGAGACGACTTTTGGAGCTGCAAAAATCGGAAAACCTGGAAAAGCGCCTTCCTCTTGTGACCAGAGATGCTCGTCGTGCCTTTGAGGCTATTGCAGACAATGCAGCTACAGTCACAAATCCTTCCAAGACTTGTTTCCGAATCGTCATCGCTCAAGGCAGTCGCATCGTTGGTGCCGATGAAATTGCAGATGACCCTAAGCTCCTATCCGCCCTCCTAGGTTACATCCCGATTCTTCAGTTCACAAACAGCTTGCATCTTCTCGCCATGCCCTGGCTATCCTACTTCAGTCCAGCCTACTGGAAGCGCCGGTACGGCCGCTGGGGTCTGACCAAGATTGTGACGCCGCTGGTGCACAAACGCATGCAGAAGGGTGCACCACGTGTAGATGACGCTTTGCAGTATCTAATTGACGCTGGGGACAGCGAGGATTTTATCAGAACTTTTGTTATCAGCATGCTCTTCATTGCTGGAGCAAACACAGGCGTCATCTCGGGCTCCATGCTCAACATGATTGCGCATCACCCCGACTGGCAGGAAAAAATCTACCAGGAGATTGCCGCGTCGGCCGATGCGGCTTGCAGCAATGCCAACAAAAATCTGCCTTTAGTTGACAAGCTCGACTCGCTTACACTCGATGGCTGGGAGAGAATGTCGACCGCACTCGACATTTGCTACAAAGAGGCAATCCGCATGTGGGTGGCCTTCCCCATGGGCCGCTTCAACGACACTCCCGATGCTATTCCCATCCCTGATAGTGATGAAGTCATCCCTTCCGGCAGTTTTGCTTGTTACAATACCGTCGACGTCCACTACAATGAGAAGCTCTATCCAGACCCAATGAGATGGAACCCGGAGCGCTGGCTGGATGGAGGCAAGGAATTTGAGAGTGAGGCTTATGGCTGTAAGTGACCCCCTTCCGAGACCCGCGGCGCGCGAAATAGTCATATCACCAAGCGGAAAAGTATTAATTCGAAATTTTCTGACAGTCATGGGATGGGGCGCTGGTCGCCATCCTTGCGTTGGAATGCGGTGGGCAAAACTGCAGCAGAACATCCTGATGGCCTATGCACTGGCGCTGTACAAATGGGAGGGTTGTGATGAGCACGGGCAGAAGGTGACTGTGGTAAAGCAGCCGACACATGCGCTAGATCATCTTGCGCCGAAATTGCCCCAGGGAACGCACTGCATGTTTGTTCCCAGGAACGCATAATCCTGGCAGTAGAGTTGGACGGCATCCAGCTGTATGTAGTGACTGGTTTAGGTCTTTGGCGCTTTTCTCGCGTATACATTTATTATCGGCAGTTATCGCAACCAGTTATCAGAATTATTTACTTATTTGACTAGCTAGCATTTTTTAGTGCCATCAACCGTTATCATCACCCATTATCACTATCCATTACTACCGCCTGTTGCCATCACTTGTTACCCTTCACTGCGATCATCAGCCACTATCATCAGCAGTTATCAACAGTTACACTACATGATGCCTGGGGTTTACTGATATGTTGAGGGCACAATTTCTAACGTGCCGAAGCATTGACAAATTAACTTTACCATTCGTTATTACTTTAAGAAGATTTGTATGTGTTTGACAAACCTTGGGCTGCCGTCTTGCCCAGCTGTAATTTCCTCTGTGTCCGACTGCCACTGTAACATGCCATATCCCCCAAGCCCGACCTTTTGAGCCGGCATAGAATTTATCACAGCTTCAGGCGCCGGTAGGAAATATATTACCTTCCAATGTCTGCACCGACAATAAACCGAACAGGTTCCGGTCCGTCTAGCTCGGCACTTTACCGCCGAGCTAGTGGTGCTTACATGCCGAGCAGACAACATCTCTACTCGGGATCATCGGTCGCTCACTTTTACGAGCCGAGTCAAGCGATGTAGCAGTTAGCCTTGCGGAAAACTGCGGTATATGTTTTCAACTGTCACCTACACCTACCTGCCTTTAATGGGGTTTCAAAGGTACCATCGTGTTCGCTTAAAGCCTCATTGCTCTTTTCTTTCTTTCCTTTTTTNAAAAAAAAACCCCCTTCAACATCTGACAAAACTTCTTTGCGCTATTTGACAACATGGCAACCATGGAAAAGACTAACGGCGTGCAGAACGGTACTGCACATGCGGACTTGGCCAAACCCCAGTCGCAGGACCTTGCTTCTTTTGTTGAGCAGATCCAACATGAAACGAAAACGATCGTGAACTTTTGTAATGAAAACACGCTACCATTGATGTCGTTCTCTCAAGATTTTCCTGTCGACCTCGCTGAACCCATACAAGCGTCTCGCGCAAGGCTTCGCGAAGCGGCCAGGGCAGTCTACGATATCACCACAGGCCCTTTCGATCATCTTTTCTCTATCGCGTGGGGCGTGAGTGCAACCCCCAAGATCATTAGAAGATTTTACAATAATAAACTAACGCATGCTACTGACAGCTGCATGATATAGCCACACTTCGCTGGATTCTTCATTTTAAAATTCCAGAAGCTATTCCACTTGCGGGAAATATATCCTATGATGATCTTGCTCTGAAGTGTGAGGTCAGCATGACCAGCTTGCGCCGCATGCTTCGTTTCTGCATGGTTAAGCGGTTGTTCCAGGAGCCGATGCCAGAGCAGGTAGCCCATTCGAGCTTCTCCTCCCTGCTCGTGACTGATACCGTCTTGCGCGGCCAGCTCGAGTACCTCTGCGAAGATTCGTTCCCCATCTCAACTCGCTTGGTGGAAGCTCATGAGAAGTGGCCAGGGAGCACTTCCTCTAACAACGCGGCATTCAACCTGGCGCGCAACACCGACCTGCAGCGCTATGCATATCTGGCCCAGCCAGGCAATGAGGAGCAACTTCGACGCTTTCACAACATGCTGACATTTGCACGTAAGGAACGGGCTACGGACGTCAAATATGTACCACGAGCATATTCATGGGACAAGGTGAATACGGTCGTAGACATTGGTGGAGGATCAGGTGGCGTGGCCGTTACTCTAGCGCGGGCGTTCCCTCACATTTGCGTGATCGTTGAAGACCAGGCTGAGAGTGTCGCGGCTGGAGCCAAGAGTCTGCCCCCGGAACTTCAGGACCGAGTCCGCCTGGTGGAGCGAGACTTCTTTGCAGAGCGCCTGGACGAGCAAGACGCCGCAAAAAAGACGTACTTCTTACGTCTTGTACTTCACAACTGGCCAGATAAGGATGTTCGGCGTATCATTGAGCGCTTGGTGCCTGGGATGCAAGCTGGTGCTAAGCTTCTTGTCATGGACATGATGGTGCCGGCGCCCGGTACTGTGCCGCCGGCAATGGAGTGGTGGATGCGAAGCCTGGACATGGAAATGATGCTGGGGTTCAACAGCAAAGTGCGCTCTCAGCAGGACTGGTCGGAGCTCTTTATGAACATTGGCCCTGGTTTGGAGATGAAGTCCAACTCTACTCCGGATGGTAGCGGACTTACAATCATGGAATTCGGCTTGGCGAAGTGAAAATTACCATTCGATATTATCGATCCCATAGTTACCTTTGATTTTATAAATCTATTCATTTTGCCGCATGCCATAATTTTTACTACTCTAGCGAGCTGGGTCATAATGATATGCTAGTCGGTCACGGCTCTTCGTCTTGTCACGTCAAATAGCAAACGCTGACGAGCCCACACTTTGCATTTCGGTTTGCCCTGGTTGAAATAATTAAGATCTTGCGGCAGATGAACGCGTAAGCTACTGTCAGACTGGTTCCTGTGCCTTAGGAAACCCATCGGACTTCGAGATCAAGTTGGCTCATTAGACTAGGCCACGACCGGAGTAGTCAATCACCAGACGCCACCGCCACATGTCGGGAGGATTCGTTCAGCATCTGCATCTCCATACATCGTTTTTACGAACTTTTTTCATGCCGAAGTACCCACATCGGGGCGATGTCAAAAATCCCCACCTCGGAAGGATTGCCCATCGGTTGGGATGCTGAAGCTCCGATGGTTGTTCTGGAGCTGCCGCAGGGAGGCTGATGAACATTTCCGCGTCATCCTTAGACGATTTAGTTTCGTGATACATTTCCTATCAATTTGTTGAAA
Source organism: Lecanicillium saksenae (assembly GCA_027627215.1). Classification (NCBI taxonomy): domain Eukaryota; kingdom Fungi; phylum Ascomycota; class Sordariomycetes; order Hypocreales; family Cordycipitaceae; genus Corniculantispora; species Corniculantispora saksenae. The sequence continues at coordinate 2,486 of JANAKD010000456.1, read as the reverse complement.
TCTCCCCAGACATACAGAATAAATGCTAAGAGAAAGTCGAGGACGAGCGCCAACTGACCATTTCTTCCATTCCTCTGCCCACAGCTGATTACGCAGGGGTGCGATACACACGCCTGCATCCACTATGGCCACTGTAACGGCTACCAGTCAGAATGCGGGCATTCTTGCAGGAACCTTCCTTTCCGGTACGAGGAGCCCTTTGGCGGAAACTTGCCAAGATATGATGCTTTGGTACTAAGTGACTAACTGTTTCCTTCCCGCGCGTCAGGTGCTATGATGTCGCTCTGCTTCGTGCCCGTTCCAGTAATGCTTGACACAGCTACGGACGCAAAGCACCTGGCAAAACAATGGACACGTCTTTTCTACCGCGGCCACCGCATATTCCCAGCCATGGCCTTGACGACAGGCCTCATCCACTGCTACACGGCAGCCACTACTGGCCGCTGGGTGTTTGCTCTAGCGGGCGCCGCCACCGTCAGCATAGCACCTTATACGTGGAGTCTAATGGCGGCCACCAACAGGCAGTTGTTTCAGCTCGCCGAAGAATCCTCTCAGCCCTCACGACTCTCTGCGGCTGACAGGCTGGCAACTGTCAAGGATCTGGTGGTCAAGTGGGCCTGGCTGCATCTCGTTCGATCACTTCTTCCGCTAGCAGGCACTATGATTGCGGCGTGCGCAACCCTTACCTAGCCTGGAGGTATTGCGAAATCCTGTTGGCACCTGCCGTTTTGCCGTTCTGGATATTAGGGAGGACTACGTTGCATGGTGGCGGGGTAGCGCTGCGAAAACTACGTTCTAGATCGCTCGACCACGCTCTGGCTCGATAACGCGCCCGATACTGAATTGTCCAGTTTGGCCTCGGATAATTCGTCTTTTTTTTTTTGCATAGAAAACTCCCAACATGGGTATTGTAGCTTATTGTTAAGGTTACTCTATACTGCGGCAGACCCCGCTTACTCGAGATCTTGACCACAGCTTGCAGCAAATACGATTCCCCGCGTCTGTTACTTTGTGAGGGACAAATGCCCAGAAAATTAAGCATGTATAATCTGTGTCGCGTTAAATATCTTGCCAAAAATATTTCGGAAAGGAATTTGGTTAAAGGCTTGAAATACGTGTCGCGCGCTATATTTGGTGTAACACTCTTGTATTATGATGCAACTAATATGTGCTGAGACATGGTGCGGAACAAGAGTCATAAAAGCGTATAAACTGCCAAATACTGAGCTCGCGTCAAGCTGCCCGCAAATGGTGACTGATATCCAACGATAATGCCTTCAGTCGCCTCGACAAAGCCTCTGCAAAGTGGTCGCCCACTGTAAGCAAGCAGGCCTTTGTACGGACGAAGTTGTTATTCTCTAATTGCATGCCTGTGGCGCGCAGGTCCTCCTCAACCTCAGCAGCTCGCCCTTTGAGTTTGCTAGATAGCTTCGCGATCAGACGCCGCACGAGGTACAGTTCACCAAGAACTAGCTGAGCCGTTATTCGAGCCGACTCTGCACCCCCGTGATCGATGCTTTCCTGTCGACCACTGGTGTTGTTCGCGAGAATTTTTGGGGCATTTGGGTTGGAGGACGAATTGGTTGACTCGCAGCTCTTTGTATGGGCATGCGAGCTACTTGAGCTTTCAAGCTGTGGGAAACATACACTCTGCCTCGCGACGTAGGCATAGCTGTCTAAAGCTTTTGACATGATCAGAGCTGCTAGGTACAGCAAGTAGCCATCCTCCGAACATGAGCATTCAAGCATGGAGCCCAGACTTTCCATGACAGCCTCGTTATTGGCAATAATGCCCGCGGCTGTGGGCGGCACACCAGGTCGTCCGAGGCAGGAATCTGAGGACAATTTTTCTAATGATCGCAGTGCTCGTGTGAAGCAAGAGTGTTGGACTGTGGTATGGGAGCCGGGGTCATGCGGCAGCTCCAAGCTAGGTACTGACAGCGGAACCTGATTAATGTGGCCAGAAGCGAAGTGCGCAAGGGTCTGTGATGAAAGGGTGCCTTCGAGGAATGGTGTAAATTCAGTACTAAACAGGAGACTGTTGAGATCTTTGTCGCTGCTGCCACAGTCATGTTCGGTTATGTTTTGATTAGCAGCATCATTGCTGTCTTCCGTAGAGAAGAGGTTGGCGGCCGTAGCGAGAAGATCAAAATCTGTTCTGTCGGTGGTAAAAGACATGGTGGGGGAGAAGCAGTCACCCAGTTGCACCGGCCCAGTGCCGGTAGAAGAAGCAGAGGAAGAAGAGACATGATGGGCCACGCCAATCGGCATATTGAGGTCAATGACCATGCTCGTCGACCGCGGGGATAGGGACTGGTGGTGCAGCATTGCGTCTGGCGACGCCACTGTATCGCCGTTTTCGACACTCTGAGGATCAGCAGCGGCGGGTAGATGGAACCAGACATCATGCTGCAGAGGTAAATATGCGGGTGCGGTGGTGGCATCCTCGGCGAAGAGATCTACCTCGTTCGAATGGTTTGGCTCTG
>JANAKD010000455.1:0-18786 GCA_027627215.1 Lecanicillium saksenae | reverse complement strand
GAGTGGCCGAGTGGCCGAGTGGCTGAGCGTTTGCCTGGTACGTACCCTTTTGCCTCATCTTTCCTCTCCATCTCTTGTTCTCTCACCATCATCGCCATTAAACAAACTTTGGCTCATCCACTCGGAATCATATCCACCTCCGCCGTCCTCTTCTTGTTCTTCGTCTTCTTCATCCGCCTCCCCCCATTCCACGAATCCCGCGCGCCCTGCCTGGCTCTGCCCCAGCACATCTCCTTGGTCGTGCATCCTTAGCGGCCACCGTTCGCCGACCTCTCACACATAGACGCTCAACCTACGTTGTGCTGCTATTTCTGGCTTGCCCGCTGCGCTGCATACTTTAGCATATTCTCCGAGAGCCACGGTTGCATCAGCCCGTGCGCTCGATCTGCGTGAATCCAATTGCTCAGATCAACCTCCGGCCATTGCACCCGCTCTGTACCGACCTGCTGGACACACCCGCCACACCCCGCATATACCCAATCAGCTACATTGAGCAGCGCTCGCTTTGACCTCAGGCCAGCTACCGGCCTACTGCACCTCTACGGGGCGCACTGCGGCGCGACGTTTCTTTTGTGCCTTCGAACCGTCGAGTCTTGCTTCCTTTTTTTCCCTGCCGTTTGACTTCCTTTTGGCTCTGCAACCGATCCAGCCTGGCAGCCCCTCGTGCAGGTCGCATTGGATAGCCGAACGCGCCACCAGCCGTTATCGCCTATAGCAAAGCGGACTGTGCGCAATTGCAGCTGCTTCTGCCAAGAGACTGTTTTTGCGAATCAGAGAGGAACGAAACAAATCCTTCTCTGTATTCTGTGGGCTGGGGCTATTGTCAACTGGATGCGCGCCACATTGGTCCAATTTCCTTCCGCATGATATTGACCCTCTAACACCCCAGACCGCGCACATTGCCTGTCGTATTGAGTCGCCTACTCTAACATGACTGCGCTGCCATCGTATCAGGAAGCCACCACTCGCGCTGACTGGCTGCAAGTCGTGTCCCCATATATCCAGTTCACCGACTATCATGCTCTCTGTTTGGTCAATCGTCATTTCTGGAAAATATTCGCGCCTCGCTTGTGGGTGGACATACTAGCGACAGTTCGACGTCGCGGTTTACACCCGGACGATGGTCAGTTATCAAGCCCCGGCCGGCCGCAAAGCAGCACCTGTCTGCTCACTATCCTCGTGCTAACAATATTGCCTTGGCAGATCTTGCTTGGTGGTTCGACTTTGCATTTGTCCGACTAGGAAATGTTCGCCCATCGACCCGCTCTCTGGTCCAGATTCTTGATCTTCGTGATTTCGCCAAAGAGTGTTATCAGTTCGCGACAGACCAGAATGCCCGCTTTCTCCGTAGCTTGCATATGGCTTTGAAGCTTCTGCCTCAAGTCAATGCTCTTCTTCTTGACCACCACACCGAGATTGATCCAAACTCCCTCATCAGCCTTACAAAGACGCATTCTTCTCCCTTGCTTCTCAGTATCTCGCATTGCTCCACACAGCTTCCCGTCACCTTTTTTACATCTTCCTCCTTGCAGAAGCTTGTCTATCTTGATGTATCCAACCTGCCGGGCTCAGTAGCGCCGCTTATTCAACCCTCGCTTCTTCCCGATCTACGAATCTTGAAGCTTGCTGGGCGGGAACTCGATGACGCCACATTGCTCGGCCTGGTTGACCTCTATAGGCTGCGGCTCTGGAGCCTTGATTTGAGCAATAATAGGCTCACAGATTGCATTCTGCAGACGCTGGTAGAACGGTGCTTCCCCGTAGCATCCCTGCGTTCGTCTGTTCATTTTCAAGTAGAGGGCAGATTGGCAGGCACAGAGCGAGGCAGCCTGTCCTACGGGCCATTCGAGTTTATCGAGGAGTCTGAGTTCAGCGGCACCTTTTGTAGCCCTGATCGATATCATCTGGATGCTCCTACGTACAATGCTCAGCCGTATTTCCTACATGGCCAGCGCCAAGTCTTTCGCTCGGATGGCCGAGCAGGTCTCCGTTCCGATTCCGCTGATGGAGCCACACGCATGCTCTCACACCAGTCTACAAACTATGATACTGAAGACACATACCGTAACTCTAGCGGAATCACCCACCTGGACATTTCGTACAACAATATCTCGGCGATTGGAGTCGAGAGGCTGCTACGGATATCAAATGGGCAGATTGAGCAGTTTGCATGCGATTCTATGCCGTTGGTGCCACCTCGAAGCCCTGCTCTGGAGTTCTGGGCCAGCAACACATCACTACATGGCATTGTGGGACTCACTCATGCATTTCGACCCGTTTACTCGCCCAATCTCCGATCACTAAGAATCCACCACTCATTTGTCACCAATATTCCTAGCCTCGTTGCCGATGGGCTTTCCTCCTTTGCTAGATTATATCTTGCTGAAACTTCCATCCGCTTCCGAACTGATGAAGCATACCCTCAGAGATTCGTGCCAGATATGAACCCCAGGCTTCACTCACTGACGTTGACCTGTGTGCCGCGACGATCCTCTGGACCGCTGATTGAGCGACTGGTGCATTTTTTGAAACTACTATCTATACAGGAGAGAAGCATTGCAGATGCGAATCAGTCTAGCCAAGCAACATCGTGGCGTTGGCCAGGTATGCTCAGCGGTATAAGACATCTGCGACTCGAGTTTGAGCCGGACACCCTGGGAAAAGACACCACCACAGCCGAGGATGTGGACGCCGAACAGCTCATGAATAGCGGCGAGAGGGGTTTCAGCTTTTTTGAGGACGAGAACCACTACTCTAGGCGAACACCGACAGAACCAAAGTCCGGCGCTGCCCGTAGCCTAAACACTGGCGGCACAAGTACCATTGCTGCTAGTGCAGCAGACGATGACGACTTACAGAAGACCGTCCGAGACAATGCAGAGTTTTTCATACATAATGACGAATGGAATGGACGTAGCTTCAAGCTGCAGGTGTGGGCTGGCTCGGTGCAGCCACACCGTAACCTCGTCGTCAACGAGTATCGCCGGCTGGTGACAAACCATAAGACCCTGCGCCACGGCTTAGGGCCGGTTTCTCCAGCGCAGGTTCTTGCGGGTGTTCCTGAAAAGACGTACATTTTTCACACGGCGTGGCGTGCCGCCATCATGCCACCTGGCGAGCTGGCCTCCCCCGCACCACAAGACTTGACTGGAATGCAAGATGTTCTCGGCGCTCTGAAGAAGCACCGCATCACGGGACGCGAACTGTACCAAGATCTGCAGCGTAAAAGAGAAAACGCCACTTTACGCGTTCCACTCGGCGCGCCGCATTTCTTCTGGACCGGTAGCCTGGAGGTGTCGACCAAGTAGTGATGATGTCGACACATGTCCTCATAGGTTGTTGTCGTACCACCCCGCTCCATCTCGGTAGAGGCAATTACTACACTCCTTTCTGGGCATTTCCACCCAACGGCTTCATGTTGGTGGTAGCAAACTCTAACAGTTCTTGAGAATGCTGTTGACGACTGAATCGTGTAAGTCGGCCCGGCCGTAATGGCGATAAGGGACGTGTACCCTCACAAATCCCATGCCGCAAAATGACAAGGAATCTTGTTAAATGCATGAAATATTGTTCCAGGTAGATGCAATTATGGACTTCACGAAGTCTACAAGCTACAAACTCAACATAAACCAGCCGTGTCGTCGGTGGTGAAAGTTCTAGCTAGCTGGGTTTGAGGAGCCCATCGAAGCCACGCCACTAAGCGAGCACGTTCGGGGTCTCCATCAATAGCCTAGAGTTAGCCCTACGGCTGCTATGCATTGTTTTTAATGTATCAAGGTACATTAGAGCATATAATAACTGATAGTTGGTGCGTCATGATGTAATTGGGGCGTGTGCTTCAGCAATGAGCTTTGTTTCGTGATGTCTGGGAGAATTTATGAGGACACTCTGAAACTGGACGATGCTGCGACAAGACAAAGTGCTAGAACGAAAGGCCGACAACGCGGCGCGAGAAGATCGCGGAGTGCCCGGCTAAGTTTTCATGCGCAGCAAATTGTCAAACGAAGTGTGCGCACTAGCTGGGATGAGAGGTAAGTACTGGTGGCTGGGGGCGAACCGAGACATGGGCATTGTTGCCTTCGGGCAGCGCGCATTTTCGTTCCTTATGATTGAGGAGATATCTATTCGGTACAGCTTGTACCAGAAGTCATTGCCTCAACTAGCCGGATACTAAAGCAAACCAGCTTGAGTTATGATGGCGCGTTGTCTTGCACAGCAATCTCGCTTCAATGCTACGAACCGGAGATAAACTCCGCAGTACAATGACGGCGTAACAGCTCGCTTTGCGGTCAATGTACACACTTTTATTCGGCAATTGCTCATTGATTGCTTTTGCTCGCTCGTTATTTGCTTCTTCCCGCGTCAGAAGCAACGGCGTGTGGGCAGATCAACGTGCCATCCGTCGGGCACATCATTACCAAAGGTAATAATGGCGAAGAAAGAGGGGAAACCTGGCCAAGAAAGCAAAAAATACGTGTCATTCAAGCAAAGTGTGCTAGTTTCAAACACGCAAGACATCACTTAGCGATGGGCCTCTTTCCATCTAGCGGGAAACAAGATGTAAAATAGCCTAACAAGCCGCTGGTCGCTGGCTGGCTGGTGTGAGACATGCCCCAGTTTTGGTTGGGGCTGTCGCCGTCGAGAGGCAGCCTTGTCCTGCTGAAAGAAAAGACAGTGGCGGCGGTTGCAATTTGCAGGAACAAACTCTATTCTGGAAGCCGGGTCTGCTCAGAGAGGTACCCGCCGCAGGAACCGAGAGCAAATATGGTGGAGAAAGGGGGCGTGTAAAGACCAACAGAAAAGAACAAGAGGGCAAAAAAATATGAAATGTTATAAAGATTAAAAAAAAATCGGATAGAAATTGTCCGATAATACGGCACGGCTGCGGGTACGGGACGGGCGGGCGAGATGTCCCGCTGCCCACACACCCGTGCAGTCGTGCTTTCAACCCACCTCACCTTGTATGGATAGAGCCAAGAAAAAAGTCGAGAAAAAATCGCATCGCACACACCCTGTCAGGGGACTCCGCCTGTGGCCTCTTTTTTATGTGGGAATAAGAAGTAAGAAGATGGTGTACGTAGTACGAGGAAGGTGTGCGATGACCTTGCCGCGTCCCCGACTCCTCGGCAGCTTGGGACTCGTACGATGTGGCGTGCTGCAAAGGCAAGCAACACCACGGCGGCGGCGTTCAAGTTGAGAGGTTCAATAGCTGGGCTACCGAGTGGCGTAAAGAGAGGCTGTGTGGGCTACCCGACGGGAAAGAGGTGAGCTTATTGGCTTCCAATACGCCGGGATACTTGCTCGTTGTGGTTTGTAGCTGAGTGATGTTGTACAACTGCTATTTACAACGTCACACGGGGTACATGATTTCTACGTCAAATAATAATTCATGACTCTATAATACTTTCTGTTCTATCTTGGTGCTTCTTCTGCTGTTATGTCCTTTCTGTCTTGGTTCTGGCAGCAACAAGGGACTTGGTTGAACAGCAGCTTCAACACCCCTCGGTGTGGCAAACGAGCCTGTTTAACCTCTGTTACACGCCATTTGACATTCCTGGATATACTTTCGCTGATCAATTTATAAGGAAAGCACCTCACAATTCAAGAGACACCCCCCAAAAAATCCCAGCCAGCAGGCAGACAGGGAGTGTCCATAGATGGTTCCTGAAGCTTGATATTCCGGCGGGCTGTTCGCCGCGGACGTACAAACACAACAAGAGGGAAAGCTCAAAGACACGACTCGACAAGTTTTTTTGGGCTGACAGGACCCCGAGAAAGCAGGTAAGAAGTGTAATAATAGTATTGCGTGGCAAACTAGAGCCTTTTTGTTTTTTGCGGGAAGCCGAGAGAGGGGATGTTCAGGGTCTGGTTCGTGAGCGGCAACTTTCGTCCCGCTGAGGTCAGGTCCGGGGTGTGTAAGGCAGGGGCAGTGGCTAAGAGAAGCTGATGATTTGAAATAATGGACGGCTCGGGTGGAGGGTGTTCCGGTGAAGTTTGAATTGCGTGCATGCTGGGCAAAGTACGAAACGGCCAACTACGTGTATGTTGCTCCAGGGCAAGTGGCTGATCTACTAGCTGGAGTGGTTTTCCACGGGATTTGTTGATAAAGGAATTTGTAGTTATAGGGTAGGCTATTGAGATGGAACAGTTAGGAGTAATATTTGCATATCTTGAGAAAATAGAAAAAATAACTGTCTTAATTCGAAACAGCGGCTAAATTTATGCTTCGTGAAGCCATCGCAGTACTCTTACGGCCACGACAGGATCCAGGGGACGAGACGGCAGAAATCGCCGGCTTTCCCTTTGCAAGAGCACGAAAATATCCGAGAATTAAGTCTTTGGTCGAAGCTCATCAACCAGCAGCTGTGATACCAGCGGCCTCGGTCTCCTTCCCCTCTGAACGCTCTTCGGAAGCAAGCCCAGCGAGGACGGCGTCTGGCTTCGACTTATCGTCTTTAATCGGCGTATTGGATCTTGCAGATGCGGTGCCTGTAGAAGAGCTCTCGCCGCTGGTCTGTTTTTCTCGCGTCTTTGGCTCGTCGGGCGTCGTCTCTGATGCCGAGGCAGCAGCTGGGGAACGTGCAAGGTCCTGCGGAATTGAGAGAGGGAAAACTAAAAGAAATTAGCCAAAGATTAGGTCAACCAAGTGAGACGAGGCGAGAATGAAGAACACGCACGCCGAAGCTTTTCTGGTCTATATTTTCGCCAGTATCGCAGCTGGCCTTCCCGCGCCTTGATATCTTGGACCAGCTCTTTCCTGCGCTTTTGCACGTCAGGCGGCTCCGACACCAATTCTCTGATTTGTTTCTCCGGAAGCTCGCTGACCATCTCGGCCGTGAAGAGTGTCCAGATGAGTCGGACCAACCGCCGTTCAACCAGCAAGTTCACAACATTGTCGGTAAAGGTAGTGCGAGATCGCTTCGGTAAATTAGTAGGGGAAGTTTCAGCGACGACCGATACAACCGTAGAAATAGAAAGGAAAAAGATCTCCACTAGAAAAACACGACGGAGAAGGGCATAGTCTCACCTCGTAGAAAACTTCCATACTGTCAATGATGCGTGCACCGGGAGACCCGTCGGGGTCCGGAAGTTTACGCGCTGTGTCTTCCTCTTCGCTGGGTTGTTTCGAATGGTTAGGAACAGCCTCAGAATTCGTTAAAACACCCGCTGTCATCGTTGAAAGCTCGGAAGAACCCCTTGAAAGGGTGTCGTGATTGCGCTTCGCATCTGCTTTGTCGGCAAGATCGTTTTCGAGGTCTTCTTCAAATGGAATGGCATAGCCTTGTTCATACGGATCTATGATCTCGTTCAACATATTTTCCAACAACGCCTCAGATTTCTCGAAGAATGGATCGATGTAAGCGTCTCGCATAATCTCCGCCGCCCTTTCCCAGCAGGACCGAAACAGGTATTGAAAAACACATTCTACAAACGCTTTACATTCGCACAGGACCATTGATATGTACTTGAGCGCAAGAGATCGCCAGCTCGCTGAATACTCCATGAATAGTTCAATGACGCGATCTTCAAGTCGTGTGTCACCGTAGTCCAAACCAGTGGAACCAGTTCTAATCTTGGCGTCAAGTCGCGCGCACAAGTCTCGAAAAGCAACGTGCTGAGGTTTGGGAATGTTGCACGGACCCTGTTCCAAAAGGCTTAAAACGCTCTTCGACGTTCGTAGCGGATGCTCTGCAACGGGGTATTCTCTATCGATAGTCTGCAAAGGCCCGTATGCCTGCATGTTGTGGTTAAATGCGCGGCCATGGCGCCAGATCTGCTTTCTGAGTTTCACATTTTCGCCCCCAGTCCGAAAAAACGGGTTGTCATAATGCGTGGATATGGCGCTCGTAGATATCTTCTCAAATTCGCAGGCGATGTTGACGAGGAAGCTGCGCATATTTTGCAACTCAGGTCGTTCAGGACCGAGACCATCTAACCTGTCCAAGCTGTCGTTTAAGCTCCGCTTTGTCGCTATCGTGATCGCTTGAACCTGATTATTTCTGCGCTCGAAGCTCATCTGCTCAAGTGTCTCACGCAAAGATTCAATGCCCCGCTTCAATTGAGAACTCATGGCCCATGTTGGATAACTGGCGTTTGTTACACGCTCGTCAGAACCTCGTGGCAAAGAGAGAGACCTGAAGTCCTTATCATGATAATTCAGTACGTGCCAGCCGCATGGTAACTCAAATTTAGGTTTATCGTAACTGGTAATGTGATTTGCTGATGCTTGAGGAAACCAAGTACTCCAATTCGCATTGGTAATGACGCCGACGGTGCGCTGGCCGAGGGGATCGTACATTTTGGCCGTGGCGATGATTTGAGAGGCATCATCTGGCTTGTCCACCTCAGTAACAGCCACAATTATGTTGTTTTCTTCGACCAAGTAACGGTGGATCATAGTTCTAACACCAGTTGACTGAATTTGCCATTTGGGATCCCAAGGTAATACATGTGGTAGATCCACGATGTCGAGAGGAGCAAGGCCGGGTCGTGTCACAGTGATGTTGAGTATATATTCCGAGTGATCAATGCGATCTCGCAACTTTTCGATTACCGGTTGGATGTCATATCCGGTAAATAACCAGGGCAGAGTAATTTCCTCCATAAAAAGGTGCATATCGACCCTCGTTGCATCTTCAAATCTGAGAGAACCATAAACACGGTACCTTGTGCCGGGTCTTGTGCATAATTCGAAGCCCCTCCAGGCGTTACATTCAGGATCACCAGGAATTCTAACACCCGTCAGAGAAAAGAACACCGAGGCTTTTGAGGCTCCTCGCGCGCCAAACAGTAGTATTTGAGGTACAGTTAACTGCTGATCTGGCTGCGCCTGTGCAGCCCCAAGAGAGAACGAAGCCGAATTGCCTATTGATCCTGTCATAGCTTTAGGCACCTCCGTGTCGATATCAGTATATTTCATTGTGGTATCGGTAGCACGTAAAATGGGTTATCACTCGGAATGCGTTAACGCATTCGTAGCCCTGTGGTCGAGCTGAGTGTGTTGAAAGTGTTTTCGCTCGTTACCGAGGGTTTGAAGGAAACACGTTTACAGTCAGTTGTGAAATATCGGACTGCAATATGGCTTCGTCCATCTGTGGCCAGGGAATATGCAGCCCACACGTGATGAAGTAGATGCAGCTACCAACACCAGGCTGAAATGAGGGGTATCCCGGCGCTTAGAAATCACGAATCTGCATTGTGAAGGTCATATAATGCGTGAAAAATGACTCAAATATTACTATTGAATAAGGAAGATAAAGCAGTTGCGTAGCTTTTGATTGCGTTCGACAGTTTTCTGAGCATCCAATGCGAGTTGGTAAATGGCCCAACTTGTGTACCAACGAGTGCAGATACAGACTTTCTTTCGGCCAGATTCCATTTCTTACATAGTGCGAGGCTACATCTGTCGCATCCATAGTACATTATGATTGTTTCTCGCCCGGCGTTCTTTACTGGCCGCATGCATTTCGCCCACGACAAGGCTAGCGGTTGAGAATCGCGAAAGGGGTGCACGGAGAAGATATTGTATCCAAATATCGCGTAAGAAAATTCTACCAATAAGCGGATTCAATTATGCCAGGCCCCTTATTTTACCGTCACTTGACCAAGCGTTCGATATTCCGCAGCATTCATTGGCGACTGCAGCGGACTCTGCGTCGCAGCCCAAGACGCGCTGCTGCACTATGCTGTTGGGAGATGTGACGGGCAAAGTGCCTTGCATGCGAATATGCTGCACCAGTTCCTCAGTTTCATCTCAGTTTTATATGGATGCCCCGTCGTCTTTTACACTCACTTGCAAGATTTACCACAGCTATTGCAGCCACTTTCGCGTACAAGGGGCACGAAGCGCATAACAAAGTATTATGATTAGCACAAATTAGTTCCTAACATTTTGATCCTGGTATTCCAGCTTTGCCCACTTTTCCTCGAAATCCGCTCTGGCCATTGCCCCTTCTATAACCCTCTCAAAGTCCGCGATAACCTCCTCTCTCTCTGGCCCGCTGATGTCGTAGCCTTTATCGCCAACTTCACTGCCAAAGCTGCAAAAGTTGCAGGGCATGCTTTTGATCGGAAGGTCCTTCAGCAGAGAAGCCAATCTAGGAGAAATGGGCACTTTGGTACCCATGGAGCCATTGGCGGGCTGTTGGGCCGCGAGAACCGCGTTGATTTCGGCGGCCAACTCGGGCGAAATAGTTGGTTCATGCCGCGCGCCATCTTCTCGGGCTGTGCTGTCACTGTCGGGCATGATTTTGGTATTTTTATTATGGCAAGTTTACTGAATAAGACAGCAAGGTAGATTCAGTTGTAGAATATTGAGCGACAAAGAAGATGGAGGAGAGGAAATGTCGCCCCTCGTCATGGAGGGTGACTAACGAGGCTGGAACGTTCTTCCTCCGCTTTTCATTTGGTGTGACGCGGGATGTGCGGGCGTAACATGGTAATGAGCATGTGAACAACTTCCGACAGCACTGCCATACATGATTACCGAGTGTTTTTGCGAAATAGCCATGGCCATCATAACTGAGCTTGAGTGGGAGAGTGCGCTATATTTCGAGTCGACGGTAGTTGGCTGTGTTACACGAAGCTACGGATTCAAATATTACTCGGTTAGCAGACACATGCTTGCCTAGTACCGAACTACGACGGGTCTTTCGCGGATTTGGACTAACTAAATTATGAAAAATAAGAAATGTGCATTGGGCAGTGTAAAGCCTAGGCTGCGGCTCGGAGCGTGGCGAGGAGAAGATCCTATTTTCTGACTCGCGTGTTGTACTTCCGAGCACTCAGGGGTTCGCTCTCGATTCCACTCTTGGATTGTAACAAAAAAAAAATTAGATTCTAATCGGAAAATTTACAATTAATCGAATAACATTTTAACCAGGTATTATTCCGGCTTCATCAGCTTTGTCGTGATGCCAAGAACTGGGACCCAGTACTGCTTATTATAACAGTCAGAATGCGTCGAGGACTGATAAAAAAGTCGAGTAAGCATAGGAAATCTGAAGGAATACAATGTTAAGATTTAGGAGGTTTGTGGGGCCAGCGAGCGGGAGCAGAAGTTCCTGCAAGGGGACGAAAGCGAATCGGACGAGCAAGGAGAAAAGCTGCCGAGGAAATTTGCTGTGCTGAACGAGGCAGAGCGAAATGTACCAGCACTTTCTGCTCCTCCGCGCACCAGCCACAGGCTAAAGGATGAAGCCGCAAAAGTCCCGACGCGCAAAAGTACGAGTGTTCAGCTGCGACCGAAGATGATTGGAAGCTAGTCGGCACTAACCCACCCGTTGAGAGTATTGGATAAAATCGCAAAAACTGCCGTTAGACTGGAGACTGATGGATTGAAACTACGGCAGCCAAAATGATGCCACTCTCGGACGTTACGATCGTGAAAATAGAGAGGGTTGACGGGAATGTCAAGGGCTGGTCCTTGCCAGAAACGCGACCAAAGTTAGCTATTTGACTTGACTTACTCGCAAACCACCACATCCATCACATATCACCTCGCTGAGGTTACGAGAATGCTGCAAGCGCGCTGAGCGCGAGCCTGCCATGCGAAAGCGTGGCGAAAATTGACTGCACTATAGACTAGATCCCTGCAACGCCGTTACCACTTGCCACCTCCTCTCGCGAGCTGAAAATCACTAGTTTTACCTTTGACCGCGATCAAGGATCGTCTTTTATTAGCGGCAGATACTGATAGAATAATCCTTGCCGTGCATCAACCACCCAGCCCACTGCTGCCCACTGCGCCGCTGGCTCTAGGTAGCATCTAGTTAGTACAAAAAACCACCATCGCAATGTTCTGTTTCAGTCCCCCCTATTGCTCTCGCTTTGCCCCCTCGTTCCCTTAAATGTTTCCCCCCGCCATCAGCCCTTTTTCTTCAAAGGATACCGTTGCTTCCGAACCCACAAGGCTGGCGCTCGAAAACAAGAAAACCGCCGACACGAAACCCAGTCTGCTGCCTCTTTGTCTTGCATCTGGTCTCTCCTTCGGTTCCTCCCCAGGTCAATCTGGCCGACAGGGACAGTTAGTTCCTGTTTTTGCGACCGCTGCGCGCGAAAACCGGGGCACAGCCACGGCGCATCGCGCCGCACGGCGGCACCATGGCGACACTAGGAGACGACCGGCTCGAGGGCCGACAGGACCATACGGCCGCGGGGCACAGCATTGTCATCATGACTTTTCTCTGCCTCGCGATGTATAATGTCCTGGAGCTGCAGTACATCATCTTCAGCGCGTTCAAGAAGTACCAAGGCCTCTACTTTTGGAGCTGCATCATTTCTTCATGGGGCATCGCTTTTAACGCGACAGGGTACATGCTGCGACATTTGCAGGCCAGTTCCAAGTTGACATATGCCACCGTTATCCTCATCGGGTGGAGCACAATGATAACTGGCCAGTCGCTCATTCTCTACTCGCGGTTGCATCTCGTATGCCCGGAACCCCGTCGGCTTCGCTACGTTCTGGCCATGATCATCGTTGATGCCGTGTGGCTCGGCATTCCCATCATAGTGCTCGTCTACGGAACGAATTCATCGAATCCGTTGCCGTTTGAGCGCCCATACGATATCTTTGAGAAGATTCAGCTCGTGGTATTCTTTGTCCAAGAGGTCATCATCTCGAGCATATACATCACAGAAGCGTCCAGGCTTCTCAAGTTCCAGTTTGAGGTGGGAAGTGTGGCCAACAGAGGGATCATGGGCAACCTGATCCTCGTCAACGCCGTCGCCATTATCCTCGACCTCACCATCATCGTGCTCGAAATCACGAACCACTACGACATACAGACAGCGTGGAAGCCGTTTGTGTACAGTGTGAAGCTCAAGATCGAGTTTATCGTTCTCAACCGCTTGGTAGAGTTCTCGCGGCAGCTGCAGGCGGCCACGGCGCTGCAATACTCGGATTCTGCGGACGCTTTCGCAATGAATCGACGGCTGGGCCAAACAAACACACCGTCGGATATCACGTATCGATGACCGGCAGCCAACACGACCACGGTGTATGCATCAGACCAGCGTGCAGAGTCCATGAACTGTTGGCCTTCGCGGCCTTCTCAGTACACAGCATGAGAACAACGGAGGACTGCGACCTGGAAGCTACAGGTGGTGCGGAAAGGCAATAAGTACATAAAGTTCTTACCTAGTGTCAACGGGCAATTGTGGGCTTGCCAATACCCCAAAAAGATGAGCTTGTGGTGTCATTGTGACAGTAGCCAAGGTTCCATAGCGCTAAGAGAGCGAGCGACGTTGATAATAAGCTGCTGTGCACGAACCACGTTGTCTCTTTGATCTACTATCTTTTGCCTCACCGCATAAAATCTAGACAAAATATATGGACCGCAAGAAATGAATTATGGGATGCTTCAAGAGCTACGGAGAACTCGTGGCATCTGCAAAGAACAGCTCAGGGAGCCCGCACAGACTAAGGCGCTATGAAGAGCAACGGTTAATACACGGCGGGTTCAAACAAGCAGCCAAGTTAATATTATATCGCTACCATCACGTATAGGACTAAATTTGGAGGGAGAGGAACAGTTGACTAAAGTCTCGGGCGGATCGCACTAACTTACCAGACTGGAGATGGTCTGCCCCAGTATTTATTGCTGTGAATTATGAAGAACTCTCCTGCTTGAGGATCGACTTACAACCATATAATACCATGAAATGCGTCGATTTATTCATCGCCACCCAAGTGTCCATGTCAAGCGCCAACAGTGGACCGAGTTGAGTACCCCCAGTCTGCTTCCAAGGTTCGACTTGCGTGGTATTCTACCACTTTCATGAATATGTACAATCGTGAATGATCAGAAGGAGCTATAATTTTATGCCAGCCATCATTTTTGACTATTATTGTACTTTTATCAACATCGTGTCCCTTATCAGCACCACTGGGCACCACTGGGCATGACCTGGCGCAGGCATTGGCCAAGGGCGACATAGAAAGTGGGGGCTTCGAACGCCTGGCCGTCACTCGGCTTCAAGAAATAAACAAAGCCATAACACCTACACAAACACAAATTTTCCTCAAACCGCATCACGAATAATAATGAGCCTGTGAGAAAGCGCCGCGACCGAGTTCTATACATCTGAAAATCGAAGCCCCCAAGAAGCAACCGCCCCGACGGGAGTCGAGTCTGTAACGATGACTTGTTCCGCCCCCAGCAGTTCGTATGCCGCCGTTGAACAGATCCAAATCGCCAAGCCCGCAAAGATACGTGAGGCACTGGACGGCATGGAAAACCCCACCTTGAAAAAGACGACGCTGAAAGACCTGTCGATCGTCCTGGGCCCTGAGCTCAACATTGGCGACTACGACCGCACTCCCGCAGATATCTCCGGCACCTTTTTTCTGCCCTGCGACTGGCCGCAGGAGGCCCTCGAGTAGGCGACGTCACCTCAGGGGAAGCTCTGGCGGGATGCTCGTAAACTACTTGCAGACCCAGCTCTTCTGCTACAATTTCCACAAAATACCACACTCTGGTTTCATGAATCTCTGTACTCGCTAAACAGACTTGTGCCAGACTTGTGGGATATCTACTGGTATGTACAATCTGAAGTAGCCTCTAACTTTTCGGAAGACTATGGCGGAATGCAGTTTCTCGTGGATGCTGGCGAAAGACACTGATAATCGCAGCTCTACAGGCACGATCAGAGACGAAATTCGGTTGCGTGTTCCCTGTCGCGATTTCTACCCTCGGCCGTGGCATCCCGCTCCATATTACTCATATTACGCTAGATTTGCGTTATTTGCGCCGGTTGAATCGGAACTCCCGCATGCGTCGTGTTTTGTACTAGATTCTGGTACGCCCAAAGACGACGCCATCCTACTCTCTGAGGCCGAAGGAGTGGCTGCGTTGGTTCAATACCAACCACCACGCTAAGCCTGTGCTGGTGGCAACAGTTATGAAGAACCAGACAGGCCGCCTAACCCAGACCTATTTCGACGGCAAGCTAAATATGCTCGTCATGCGTCAGTCCCGGACGCTTGACTTATCTGGGGCAGAGCCCAGTCAAGATGCGTGGACGCTGCTGCGCTGGATCGCAAGCCAACCAGTCGGCGAGACTCGTTATATGACAACAGAAGACGATGATGGAGCGGTTGGCAGGGACCCCGCCAACCTGACGCCTGGTATATCAGTATAATCCGAACTAGCCGTCCCATGGCTAAAATCGCCCTCATCTTAGAGGCATGACTGAAGCTCGCTCTGAGCTCGCACATCACCCTCCCATGTAGATCCAGCCTTGCATTGGCAGCCGGTTTATGCAGTGCTACGATGCCCCCGTGTTACAATCCCATGCGCCAGGCGGCCAGCCACGAACTTACACCGGCAAACGTCGGCGAAGCGGAACAAGGTGGACTGTAGCCATTAAAAACACTCTAGCGCGTGGGGTAGCTCGAACGGTTCTGGGGCTGAGGGCTGAAGAGGAGGGAGATGAATGACACGAGCCCGCCCACAGCGCCTCTTTTCCGCCTCGCCATGCTTTCCAAGACCTGAGAGAAGGCGCCGATGGATGGGCTTCGGCAAACTTCGGCACGATTCACAATGCTTGGTCGCCCCAGGGGACATTGTTGGCTCGCGTGAGATCCCAAGATGAATGGCTTCCTCTCCTCATTCCCCCCACCAAGAAACGCGCCCACCCCCGTGCAAGGCCATCTGTGCCGGCTGTCTTTGCCGGACAGGCCAAGCCCATGTAACAGGGAGGTCTCCCCCAGAAGCGCAGTGGAGGAATTATTCCACCGCTCATGTGCCATGCCTACGCCTGTCACTGGGCTCGAGCTAAACCTAGGAGGTAGCATCTATTACGGGTCACCATTAATATACGCTGCAGCTAGGGTGTCTTCAACCCCCGCCAGACTGGAAGATGCCGTTTTAGCCCTGAGCCTGAGGGTCTGCACTTACACCCCGTAAATTCAGCTTGAGCGTTTTGGGTCTGGACCAGCGACCTGCCCGACTCGCGCTGTGGCCCGTCGCTATCGAATCAGTGCCAAGGACTCATATTACTGGAAAGTGGCTGACTTGAGGCGTAATGTCACAATCCATCGCAGCTTGCGCTGCCTCTGGTGGCTCGTCGTGTGGGGGACAATTACGGCACTCATATAATGTCCGAATCGCCCCAAGTTTCTGCATTCTGTGTCGTCCAGCTCTGGTGCGCTCAATCGCAGTCATTATTCCGAAGGCCAATCCGTCGGTCAATCATCATGGCAGCTTCAATGACTGAAAAGACCCCCACCGAAAAGGTCGAAGTCGTCGCCGTCGACCACGCCGAAGAAGGCACCGCCAACAAGAAAGTCAAGCTCGTCCAAGGTTCCGAGCGATGGGCACAGGCCAACGATGCCGCGCCTCCCAAGGTGCTGTCCAAGAACATGCTGTTCGTGTATGCCATGTGCATCGCGCCGTTTCTCTGCGGTAGCATGTCCGGGTACGACAGCTCCATCATGGGAAGCTTCCTGGTTGAGGATTCATTTCAAAAGATGTTTGGCGCCAAAGTCAACGGTTTCGCTGCGGGTTACATCACCGCGGTATATCAAATTGCGGGCATTGTCGCAATTCCATTCATCAGTCTCTGCGCCGACAGACCGGGACGTCGATTTGGTATCTTCCTGGGCTCTCTTGTGTCGGTGGTGGGCGCCATCATCCAAGGTACATCCGCCATGACTGGTTCACTAGGCCAATTCCTGGCGGGACGCTTCCTGCTTGGCTTTGGTGCCGTGATTGCGCAGGCTGCTTCCACGACCTATGTCGTAGAGATTGCCCACCCTGCCTACCGTGGTCTGTTGGCTGGTGGCCAGAGCAGTATGCTCAACTTTGGTGGCCTCCTGGCTGCCGCTGTCTCCCTGGCCACTGTCAACCTCCCCGGAAACGACAACTGGACTATTCCGACCTGGACGCAAATCATCTGCCCGGGCGCTGCCTGCGCTCTGGTCTACTTCCTCCCCGAATCGCCTCGATGGCTCTACACTCACGGCAAGCGCGAGCAGGCCATCGAATTCATGGCCAAATACCACGGCGAGGGCGACGCCGAGAACCCCTGGGTGCGTCTGCAGCTTGTGGAGTTCGAAGAGCAGCTGGAGCTGGAGAGCCGCGAAAAGTGGTACGATTATCGCCAGCTTTTCACCACGCGCTCGCGCCGTTATCGTCTGGGCAACAGCTTGATGATTGGTGTCTGGGGTGCGCTCTCCAATGGCGGCATCTCGTATTTTATCGGCGCCTTCTTCAACAGCGCCGGCATCACGGATCCCCAGCGCGTGCTGACTCTCAACGTCTGGCAGAATTTCATGAGCACCATGGCCAGTTTCATCGGCTCACCTCTGAGCGACTCTCTCGGTCGCCGAAGACTGCTGCTGCCCACCCTCGCTGGCATGGGCCTGTCCTGGGCGGCCATGGCGGCGGGTACCTCGTTTGTCGAGGCTGATGCGACTAATGTCGCAGCTGCGAAAGCAGGCATTGCGTTTTACTTCATCTTTTCCTTCATCTACTGCATCGGCATCACGCCACTGCAGGGTGTCTACGCCGTCGAGGTGTTTGCGTACGAGCAGCGCGCCAAGGGTGTCGCCTTCCAAAACCTTGGCGTCAACGCCGCTGGTCTGATTAACCAGTTCGCCACGCCAGTGGCGCTGGAGAAGATTGGCTACAGGACGTACATTATCTTTGCCGTGTGGAACTTTGTGCAGTTGTTCATTTCGTATTTCTACAGCGTCGAGACCAAGGGATATACCTTGGAAGAGCTGGATGATATTTTCGAGAGCCCGAACCCCAGAAAGGCTTCAACGAAGAAGCGGCGGGTTGTTACCATGGTGGAGTAGCGCAGATCGGTGTTGTATCGCTCGGACGTGTTGTGAGATATTTAATTGCTAGCGCCAAGAATTGTTAGTGCTTATACCAATGAAGGCTTCAGTTGGCCAATTTTACTTTGCATGTATGATTTTATTCTTGTTTTGTGTTGTTTTCTCCGTCGATATATTTGCCTGGTCGCGGGACGGTAATAGCTGTTGCCGTGTAAGTGAGCGGTGCCACCCACATCACACCCATAGCGGGAGCAGCTAACTACCAAGGGCGGGTTAGACTAAACATTGCAGAAAATAAGATATGCGTTTATTTTGCAGCCATATCTACACATGGCAGTCTCGAGAAAATGTCAAAGCCACATAGCAGGCACGGTCTTCGTTTGGGCAACAAGCGTGAGTGAAGTTACACAAGCGCTCCATGTGAGACAAGACGAAACAGGAGTTTGAACGTGATCTTGACGAAAATAAATAATAAACAGATTCGATAGAGGATTTCATTCAATAAAAAAAGTTAGGCTGGAACATCCGTGGTATTTGTCCAACTGCATGCTGCTTCGTCCATCTCGTTTGGCATTTGCATCCAAGACTAATACCGTCATTCCCCAAAAACTCCTCAAAGATGGATTTATATACCAGAGGAGGGAAGATACTTTCCTCAGAAGAGTCGAATGATGTCGCGTACGAGTTTGCCGCCACAACGTTTCGCAAGACATCCAAGCTTCCCTTTGCCGATACTCGTCCCGACGGCACGCCTTTTATTTGGGCACGCTCATGGTAATCGCCAAAGATGTCATCAATATTCTTGTTTTCACCCTGGTAATATTTTCCGACTTTAGGAACCATGATCGTATTGGCAACGAAGCTCGCGCCCTTACCCTGGTCGCCCAACACACCACCATCCCGGTTCCCAAGCTTCTTGATCACGGCACGCACCCCGACGGCCGCCAGTACCTGGTGACGCAGATNGGTCCCCGGCATAACCCTCTCAGCCCTTTGCAAAC
>JANAKD010000454.1:0-18786 GCA_027627215.1 Lecanicillium saksenae | reverse complement strand
GGCCTCGTTGATGATCTTGGTGGCCAGCTCGGAGCGGTGCGAGTGCTCGGCGATGCCCAGGCCTGTGTCCTGGAAGTTGAGGAGCGCCTGTGAGGCCAGCTCGAGCACGTCGCTGGGCAGCAGGGCCGGGCCGGCGCCAAAGTAGGTGATTTCTTCTCTGGAAGGCATGGCTGAGGTGGTTGTAGCTGCTTGGGTTAGAGTACAATCAAGTGTTTCTTTGACGAATTGAGTCAAAGGGCAGAAAGAGAAGAGAAGAGCAGAAGACAGAAGCTCGGGCGTCACAACGAGGGGTTTATGTAGCAACGCGAGAGTAATGTATCCGGTCAAGGGTATATTACTAGATAGAAACTGGCCAAAGGGGAGCACAAGGGAACCTGTGGATGTTTTGTTTAGACAAGAAAAGGGAAAAAAATGTAACGGATGCGGCACTTCTTTAAGCTTGGTTGTATAGATTTTGCTTGGGAGGAGTCTGCCCCTCCCCACCTTGAAGGGTGGTGGGCTTGGGAGGAGATGACGGCATTGTGCGGCCGATTGTCGGCGGGTGGATGGCTGAAAGGTGGGCGTCGATGATTGAGGCTTGTGATGGGCTTCTCTATTAGTGTAGAAATTAATCAGATTTCTTTTTTATTCAAGATGACTCTATATGCGCAATGTACGCCACCATCTCTCCGCCGCATATGCTTGCGGCACGAGTGCGGAATGTCCCAGAACAGACGTGCCCTGAAGCCAGGGACCGTTAGTGCACTTTGTAGTGGGATGAGGACGCTGCGACGCCCCCACCATGGACAGCTCCCAAGGTTGCAGGTGGGCTGAGCATGTAGATCCGATGGTGGCTAGAGTGAGGCTATTTTTCAAATACCGAAATGAAATATTTAATCAGTTGGCGTGATATTTTCCCAGAGTTTTTTCCTTGTAATTTTTTATCCACTGCGGCACTGTTTGAGAGCTCTACATCTAGCAACTTTGCTCTATGACAAGCTCTCTTCCTGCCCACCTCTTACACGTCCATTTTAGGCAGGCGGTGTGGCGGCCTAACCGCGGATCTGCCGCACCGCGCGACAGCCTTCAGCCTGGAGCAGAGGCGACGAAGCTTGGGGCTGCCTGGGCTGGTCAAACTGCTGGACAACGCCAACCCGCCCACTTGAAGCTTCACCTCCCTCGCCATCAACCTGCATTACACCACGACGCTCATCCCCGACACCCATCTCCATCCGCGCATCCGCACGTCAGGGAGCTATACATCATGTTTCGCAACAACTACGATAACGATTCAGTCACATTGTACGCCTGCCCGCCCCCCCCTCGAGTCCCTTGATGCGATGCGATCCTGTTTGCAGACCGCGTGGCTGGCCCGCCCGCTTGCGATGAAGCTCTAGCTAACCACCGTCAATCACAGCTCGCCCCAGGGCCGAATATTCCAGATTGAATATGCCGCCGAAGCTGTAAAGCAAGGTTCGGTAGTTGTTGGCATTGCCAGCAAGACCCATGCTGTGCTGTGTGCTTTCAAGGTAAATAGACGCCAGCCCGACACCTGATTCGCATCCGGTCATCAGCTAACGTATTCTTCCCACCCCCCTCGCAGCGCAACGCCGAAGAACTCTCATCATACCAAAAGAAGCTATTCAACATTGACGAGCACGCCGGCATCGCCATTGCCGGTCTCGCCTCCGACGCCCGCGTTCTCTCCAACTTTGTCAAGCAGCAGTGCCTCGGCCACCGCCTCACCTATGGCCGCGCCATGCCCCTGCGCACCCTCGTCGGCATGCTCGGCGACAAGGCCCAGGTCAACACGCAAATGTACGGCAAGCGCCCCTACGGCGTCGGCCTGCTGATTGCCGGCGTCGACGAGACAGGCCCCCACCTGTTCGAGTTCCAGCCCTCAGGCATGACGGAGGAGATGACGGCCTTTGCCATTGGCGCCCGCAGCCAGATGGCCCGCACATACCTCGAGCGCCACGTCGATTCGTTCGCCGACTGCTCCCGCGAGGAGCTCGTCCAACACGGCCTGCGCGCCCTCCGCGAGAGTCTGGTCCAGGACAAGGAGCTGACGGTCGACAACACCTCGGTCGGCCTGGTCGGCATCAAGGCCGAGAGCGGCAAGGGCATCGAGCAGTTCAAGCTCTACGACGAGTTTGAGGTGAAGCAGTGGATCGATAGCGTCGGCGAGAGCCAAGAAGGCATGGAGGTGGACGAGTAGGGACGTGCAGCGAGCGACGACATGATGAAAATAAACTGGTAGAAACATGTACAATACACGCTGCGAGACGGCAATTCTGTGCAATGCAAGCACGATACCAATTCATGCAAATTAAATGAAATTACTGAGACATGCTGAGATGAGTTGATGGAGTAGTGTGGTTTATTTATGAGTAGAGTCCGATACCGCTGTTAAACGACGCAACACCAAAACTCCGGCAATCCAGATTATCATTACATCTTGACAGGTCCAGAGTCTATAAGCTAATCTAACCCTTGCAAATTTTCATCTTCATAATCTATCTTTAAAACAAAATGCGTCCCTCTACTGCTTTCCCCATTCCAGGCCGTAAATGGCCGACGAAACCTTGTAGTCTCGCAGCGCCGCAATCGCACCGTCGCCGTCCTTGGCCGCCACCACGATGCTCTTGTTGGCGTCGCGGATGAGGCCCAAGACACGGCGCACAATGTTGCCGATGGCAAGCTCGGTTGGCTGGGCTTTGACAAGCCGGCGGCCGACTTGCGACACGTTATCGATGAGGACATCGACGTCCTGCCATTTCGAGCGAGCTACGACTTGGAGGAGGATATGGGCGGTGGCGATGGCGCAGGGCTCGGAACCCTTGATCTGGCGTCGCTTGAGAAGGCTGTGACTCGATTAGGGTACTGCAAGGTCGGCGGCGAGATATGCAGTCGCTACTGCAGAGACAACATACGAGAGGAGGCTCTCGACGGAGGCGTCGAGGGGCTGGCCCTTGAGAGATTTTATCAACTTGTCCAAGTCAGGCGCATAACCTGCTGACACCGACGGCATCTTGAGAGAAAGCTCCGGCAGCGAGCGCAAGTTTTGATGTCGGCTTGGTTTGCGATGGCGGGGGGCGTGCGGTCGCGATTCTTGGTGCGGTTACGTCGTCGCGACTGCGAAATTGCAAAAGTAGCTTCGGATCGTTAATTCAAAGGACACCAATTGCGTGAGGACTGGGCTTGGGGCGTTGACAAGGGCGTCGGGCCGTGTGGACAAGGGAGCTGTCGCGTTTGGTGATGGAGGTGACTCAAATCTCAAATTTGGCACTATGAGATGGCGGGGCTGCCGGTTCGCTGCACAGCGCTGCGAGGCACAGGCACAGTGGGTGGGTGAGCCCTGCAGTGGGGGCGTCTAGTACTGATGGTGACGTTGAGTATGTAGTGCAGCGGCGGCGCGCAGTGATTCGCTGGGTAGTCTGGAAGGGAGTGTAGACCGATATTGATTAAAACGGCTTATTATGCTCTATATCAGCAGTTTGAATCCAAGAGGGCAGTCTGATTCTTCTCGAAAATACAGAATAATATAAAGCTGAGTGGTATAAGGAGTCCGGGGCTGTAGAAACATGTCTCTTGCAGGCCTTATGTGTGACGATTGTGACATGGGGAATTTCCGGATAATACGTTTTATTTATACGAAATTTTCACTTATTTTTATAGCTTGATATGACCATTCATCCTACGCGACTGTGAGATCTACACCTCTCATAATAGGAGAGTGCGTGCCGACGACCACCCAAGGTATAGCAACCAGTTTTACTGCAACATTCAGAAGCTACCTAGGCTAGGCTAGGATAAACCTAAAACGCAGCCTTCCATCTTGATGATGCTAATGACAACTTCCAAGTACCATACTTTGCATACCAACAGAACGGTGCAAGTGGCGCGATCTCGGGCGCAGCGCACCCTATTTGCCTATCATTTAGGCTAGAGCCTCGTCCATGCAAGCGGCCAGGGCGGCGAGGCGGCCCCCACTAAAAATTGTTAACACGCTGGTCGGTTACAAGCCATCTCCACGATTACTTCCTCGTCGCTCATTGCTCTCCCAACACAGCCGTTCTCTCCCCGAAAAACCACTTGTTCACTCTGCAATCCGGCTAGATGCAGAGACGTCACTCTTTTATACATATGCGCCATTGTTGATCCCACAGACATAGTTGCAACCGCTACTTTATTTCACAACCTTTCCGCGACCCAGCGCCGTGCTAGCCATGTTAGCCAAGATCGCCGCGCTGGCGCTGCTGCTGTCGCTATTGCAGCTTGCGCTATGCGCAGAAGATTACTACAAGGTATGATTACTTGAATTTAGGCACTGAAATACCTCCTGGCTAACAGTTTTGCAGGTCCTCGGCGTCGACAGATCTGCCAACGACAAGCAGTTAAAGACGGCCTACCGCCAGCTGTCCAAGAAATTCCACCCCGACAAGAACCCGTACGAAGACCCCAACTCTACCGATAACTCAGATACTTGTACTAACAATATGAAAGCGGTGATGACACTGTGAAAGAAAAGTTTGTCTCCGTCTCCGAAGCCTACGAAGTCCTGAGCGACCCCGAAACCCGCAAAATTTACGATCGTTATGGGCACGAGGGCGTCAAGAACAAGCGTAACGGAGGTGGTGGCGGTGGCGACCCCTTCGACCTGTTCAGCCGATTCTTCGGCGGCCACGGTCATTTCGGATCCTCTCCCGGCGAGCCCCGTGGCCACAACGTCGAGGTCAAGGTAGAAATCTCCCTCCGCGACTTCTACAACGGTGCGACGAGTGAGTTCCAGTGGAACAAGCAACACATCTGCGAGACTTGCGAGGGTACCGGAAGCAAGGATAAGCAGGTAGACCACTGCTCTACCTGCGGTGGCCACGGAGTCCGCATCGTCAAGAAGCAGCTGGCCCCCGGCATGTTCCAGCAGATGCAGATGCGATGTGACGCCTGTGGCGGCCGAGGCAAGACGATACGAAATGTGTGCCCAACATGCCACGGCATGCGAGTCGAAAAGAAGCCAACCACGGTCACCCTCAAGATTGATCGTGGCGCCAAGCGTGATTCTCGCGTCGCATACGAAAACGAAGCCGACGAGAGCCCTGATTGGGTTGCTGGAGATTTGCTAGTCACATTGGCTGAAAAGGCTCCTGCTTCAGAGGACAACCCAGACCACGTTGACGGCGCTTTCTTCCGTCGCAAGGGTGATGATCTCTACTGGACCGAGGTTCTCAGTCTACGCGAGGCCTGGATGGGTGGCTGGTCACGCAACCTCACACATCTGGATAAGCACGTGGTTCGTCTCGGCCGCGAACGTGGACAGGTTATTCAAAGCGGGCATGTCGAGACGATACCTGACGAGGGCATGCCCAAGTGGCACGAGGATGGCGACTCGGTCTATCACAAGCACGAATTTGGCAACCTCTATGTCACGTATGAGGTGGTCCTACCGGATCAAATGGACAAGGCTATGGA
This sequence comes from Lecanicillium saksenae, assembly GCA_027627215.1. Classification (NCBI taxonomy): domain Eukaryota; kingdom Fungi; phylum Ascomycota; class Sordariomycetes; order Hypocreales; family Cordycipitaceae; genus Corniculantispora; species Corniculantispora saksenae. The sequence continues at coordinate 13,335 of JANAKD010000454.1, read as the reverse complement.
GAAGGATTTCTGGTCGCTCTGGGAGAAGTGGCGTAAGAAGAAGGGTGTAGACCTGCACAAGGACAGTGGTCGTCCTGCTCACGATGAGTTATAATGAATAGAAGAGCGATTTGTTGTTATCAAATGCATATTGGGGGTGGCACTTGTTGTTGTTGATGTGCAGCTATGGGGACGGCGTTCTAGAGTGTAGGCTTTCAACTAGATACCTCAGATATAGACTGACAAATGTACATAAAAGACAAAAATTGGCTAAAAGCATTGGTTCTTCAGTGTGAATCTTGGAATTATCATATAAAATTTTACTCTTCTTCTTTTTTTTTTTCGTTACTATTACCCCTCGAGCTTCCGCTTCTTTCATTTAATTGGCGGAGCTGATGCGGAGAATGGCCTTGCCAAAGTTTCTGCCCTCGAGCATATCGATGAAGCCCTCGGCGGCCTTGTCAATACCCTCGGTGAAGTGAAGCTTGGACTTGAAAGAGCCGTCGGCCAACCAGCCGCTGAGCTTTTCCATGTGCTCCTGGAAGTATTCGGGTCCGAAGCCGGGTGTGTGGACCAGGAAACCCTGCATAAGGATCTGCTTAGAGACGAGCTGAATCAGGTTGTTGATGCCGGCACGCTCGCCAGCCTCCTGGTTGTAGCCGCTGATCTATTTTCCATACTGTTAGTATGCATATATTTTGGGGACATGTATTTGCCCTTGGCATTTGGCTGGCGCGGGATCACATACCATGCCGCAGACGGGGATTCTGCCCCCGACGTTCATGTTGTCGAGCGCAGCAGCAAGGTGCTCGCCGCCAACGTTCTCGTAGTATATGTCGATGCCCTGAGGGGCAAGGCGGGGAAGTGCATCGGCGGGCTTCTCCTTCTTGTAGTTGAAGCCGGCGTCGAAGCCCAGCTCCTTTGTGATGAAGTCGAGCTTCTCGTCCGAGCCGACGGAGCCAATGACGGTCAAGCCCTCGTGCTTGGCAATCTGTCCAACAATCTGGCCCACGGATCCAGCCGCGGAGCTGACGAAGATGGTCTCGCCCTTCTTGGGCTTGCCAATCTTGTACAAGCTAGACCAGGCGGTCAGGCCAGACATGCCCAGTGGGCCAAGGAAGTAGGAGAGGTCGACGTTGTGCGGGTTCTGGATCTTGAACGCCATGACGGCCTTGGGGTCTTCCACGCGCGCATACTCCGCGATGGCCGTGTGGGCGCGCACAATGTCGCCCTCCTTGAAATCGGGGTTGTCGCTCTTGATGACCTTGGACAGCGTGGCGTTGGTGACCGGGTCGTTGATCTGGAAAGCGGCGGCGTAAGACTTAGTAGTGGACTCGCGCATGCGACCGCGCAGGTACGGATCGTAGGAGGCTTCGAGAACCTGGAGCACCAGACCGCCCTTGGGCGCCGTCTCGATATCGGTTTCGCGGGTTTCTACGACAAGATCCTGGCCGGGGACGGGCAGACCCTTGGGGACCTGCTTGAAGATGAGCGTCTTGTTCGGAGCCATATTTGATTTCTCAAGGTTTCCAATGTATATAATGTGAGTGATGCGCAGGTATTAGAAGGCGTCGGATGGAAATTGAATGATAGATGGGAGTGTACAAATTATGAGGTCAAGCAATCGTACCGATGATGTAGTATGGGTGCAGAGCTGTATTTAAACTTTTCATCTACGATCTCAGCTAGCTGCCTCGCATTGATGCCAGTCCACGTTGGAAAGGCAGACGCTAAATTCCGCAAACGCAAAAAAAATTAAAGGCCGGATTTATAATCCTAATTGTGTAGGGAAGCGATTGCTAATGTATAGCTAGCCATAGCGCGGTCGCAAGGCGATAGTATGGGACGGAGAATATAGTCGGTGATGAGATGCATTGTACCGAGGCACAGCCCACTTTAGTAAAGCCCACCACCGTGACGACCTCCGTGGAGCCTTGCGGATGGCGCGATGTACTGGTAGCTGCAGGAGCAGGAGAGAGAGTATTGGATACTGCGGTTGCGGTTGAACTTTCACTAGCCGTTCATTAGCATTGTTGAAAATAATCACTCGTCGCATCTGTATCACTAGATGCCCATGTTAGCGGCCCTGATGTCAGCACCGATTGGCTGTTCGATCTCGTTGCGCAGCCTAGGCGGCCAACCGACCCGGTGTTCGGCATCATCCCGCCACGCTCTCCACCGTGCGGACCTTGGTCTTCTAGAAGCAAACTGCCCAACTGCGGAGTTGGGACAAGGCGGAGCGAGCGTGGACTTTAGCTATGCGCTTTCACCTCTGTGCTGCGGCAAACCCATCGATCCAGAGCTTATGACGCAAGGACTTGTACTCTGTTGCGGAGGGTCTGATTCAGGGGCAAGAACGGAGTTTTTGTCAATGTGCGAGAAATGGTCGATCGTGTAGATGGAAGCGCTGGCTGCTCCGCCGGAAACAGGCTTAGGCTAACAGCTCCGACGGAATGCTCCGTACCTCCTCAAACATGTTAATTCACTCGCACTTGCTACTCCCAACAATATTGCGTCAGATAAGAGAAACAATGTCAATTGCTATGATCTACATGGAAAAAAATACAGAAACTTTGCTATGTTGTAGTAGGAGATGTGCAACCCGCATCCCACGGGCCACAGTTCGCCTCGCAAGTGAAGCCCTCTTCTGGTACTTTGCCCGTGTCCAAGTACTCCGACAGAACGGCGTACGTGCAGTTGCTCTGCGCCGACAGCAGCGCGCAGTGGCCGAGCGCATTCTGCGTGACGACGCGGGAGCCAGGGTGCCCGGCCGACATCCTGCGCGCCGCCGAGAGCGGGGTGACGGGGTCCAGCCGGTTGCTCAGGAAGAGAATCGGCGCCGCGGGCACGCCCGGCNCTGAGCGACGCGTCCGGCGCGGGGCTGGTGAAGGGCCCGGTGAAGCGCCAGTTCGCGCGGAACGGCCACGACGAGCACATGAGCCGCGTGCTGGACCAGTAGCGGCCGGCCACGCGCGACTGCCCCTCGAGCTTCTGCACGTAGCCCATCCACCAGCTGGCGTTCTTGTCCGTGACGTCGTCGCCGTCGCCGCAAAGGATGGCGTTTTCCACCTCGATGTTGGCGGGGTCGATGTCGTTGCCGCCAGGTGGCGCAGGCGCCGTTCCATTGTTGGCCAGCTTGCAAGCCTCTTGGATGCTGGGCTTGGAGCTGATGCCGCCAAAGATGGTTTGAAGCGCAGCCTCGTCGCCGCGCATGGCCTTGTGGAGCACGCTTTGCATGGTCTTGAATGACTGAACCGGCGTGTAGAGTGCGCCCGTGACGTATCGCCGGATACCATCACCGGTAAGGATGTTGATGTTGCCATGTTCATCGATGAACGTATATGGAATCTCATCCACGCTGTCTACCCACGCCCAGAATCGTTTCTGGCCAGACTCGGCATCGCCTTCGCTAGCGAGTTCACATTCCCCGGCGCCGACCGCAAAGCATCCCTTCCAAAACTCGTCAAACTCTTCGTCAGCGTCAACCACATCTGTTGTCCAGCCCTGTCGTCAATGTAAAGTCAGCTCAGTGCAGCAAGTGGAGCTCTCTCCGAGGGAGAGCTCGTGTGTCCGTGTGGCACTTACAGGGCCTGTAGTATAATCCTGCGCATCTAATACGCCATCCAGAACCATGCGGCCAACTCGTCCGGGAAACATGGAAGCGAAATAGTTTCCAATGGCAGTTCCGTACGAGAAGCCAATATATTGCAGCCGTGGCTCGGCTGCATGAGATGGATATCGCGTATCCAAGTCGTAGTTTGTTCCCAGTGACTTGGACGTGGTGTTGGCACGAGTTTCTCTGCGCTCCTCGTCCATACGATCAATAATCTCCACCATGTCGCGAGCGACACTTGCAGTTCCCACGTAAGCCATCGCGCCACCATGCTCTTTCTCGCTTCTTTCGCACTGTTGTGCGAAGCCCTTATTCAGAGCAAGTCTATAGGCCAGATTCCCCATGTTGAGACCACCAGGTCCAAGTCCATTCATGCCACCTGCTCCAAGGCCCTCGATGGTCCATTCGGACCTAGTCAAGTCATTGCGGAAGCAATCAGAAGTCGGCGTGCTGCGGCCGATGCCCCGAGGATCGAACCAAGTTACCTCGTAGTGGCGGTGATCTGGCTTATCGATGATCGACTGGAGTAGGGGTGAAACATGGATGCCAACGTCAATGCCGGAGCCTCCAGGTCCTCCAGGGTTCGCAAGAACAGCACCGGCAAAGCTTGTGTCGTTGATGGGGACAGTTGCAGGCAGCGTCAGGATGGGAATAGTTGAACGACGAGGGTCGGACGCGTTCTGCCAGTCAAGGGGAACCTCCAAGCGTGCGCACTTGAACTTTTCATAACAGCTATGGTACACCAGCTGTGGGCTGGGCTGTATGCCATTCCAATCGAAATCAGAAGTCGACGTAGATGGCGAAGCTGCAGCCAGAGCAATTGCTGGGTAGCTGGCGATTGCCAGGAGGGAATTGCGTTGCAGCATCCTGAGGTTCACAGGAACGCTATGGTAGATTGGTGATGGTTGTTAAACTCTTGAATAACAACGAATTTCGAGAGCTCAGGGCCATGATGGTATACTTAAATAGACTTCTCTTTCTTCATGTCACTTTGTATGCCCATCGTATAGGTGGTGCCCCGTCTAAGAAGCTTGTAAGCTAGCTGTGGGCGCAGACCTCACTGCCAAGCTTACTGGGGAGATGGGCTACGCAATGGCGTCTAAGCCATCAAACTAGTGCGGAGCTCCTCAATACATGGTTTTTCCTGCTGTTGCTTCGTCTTGCAATTCGGCCAGGGTCCGACAATGTTGAACCACAGCACTTTTGCTGCGCAATCGATGTGACCTGGTCCAAGTTTAAAGACAGCACCATTACTCTAGCGTAGCCGAACTGACGAATCCCATGATGCACTTAAGCCTGTCCGCCCCCACTGTAGCGGCCCGAGCTGCCTTGCGACCACAGCCCTGCCCCCCACTGACACAAGTTAAGAATAGACGAACAGTGTTCGGAGTAGTTTGCGGCGCCCTAGGACCCGATTGCCGGGCGCGGCCTTGCCGTGGCTCCTGAGTAGTTTGGAAAGGAGGAGGTTATACGTCAGCTCCAGTCCGATCGGGTAATTTTTAATAATCGCAAAGCTTCACACATCTATTATATAATATTTTAGTACAAAAGAAGTCAAAGATCTCCTTTATCTTGGTAGACTAGGGGCAATTTAGGTTGTTGCCACGGACTTCTCTGCTCCTCGACGACCAGCAGAGGCAGCGGGAAGTAATACTGGTGGCTGGACGGGGGTAACCCGCTGATCAAAATATGGTTGACCATGACTGCTTCGGTCATTTTTTGAAAAAAAAAAATTATAAATAATATAAAACTAAAAAGACTTGGTTTGATACTAAATATAAATTAAACTTGCCCTACTTAATAGCTGTAAAAGCTATGGATTTACTTTATATTGTTCATACATTTCTCCCCGCAAATTACCGGTCCCTCGGGCAGGTTATAGTTCCATTTTGACGGGCCCATATTGTTCACCATTTTCGTTAATTCGGGATTCCCAAAGTCCACCATAGCCCTCAATACTTTCGATAGTGTTGGCGCAGCCACTCCGGTACGAACTCTCGAAAATACGCTTAGTGCCGCTGGATATCTCGATTCGTTCTTGTGCGTTATTCCCCGCTGCTCGAACAGCGTCAAGAAAGGCACACCCTTCGAATCATGGCCCCATGAGTTTATAGTGTAGGATTGCTGATAGCTCCCCAATGGCCCTTTTGGATTTGCAACGGCGTCATAAACACCATCCCAGTCGGGCCCAAGGTCTGGGAAGTTGACACGGCGGGGGACGGTGTAAACGAGGACCGAGGCCACAGACCGATTGCCCGGGGCGATTGCATCAAACCGGAAAGGCTCATCTTTTGGACTGGCCAGCGTCCAGGTGTTCAAATCTGTCCAAGCACCAGGGAGCGAGCCGGGGAAGCAATCAGCAGTATTATTGGCCAAGCAATTGGGAAATGTCGGGGCGCAATCCCACTGCAAGTCGCCCCTTTCCTTATAACTGTCGAGGGTACTGTTTGTGAGGTACCATATTCCGGTGAGAAATCCGAGAGGTGGCGCGATATAAGTAGATGTGGTGTGCGTGGGTGATGAGGTGTTGGTGGTGTTGAGCGCGGGGTCTATCAGTGCCGGAACCCGAATAGGAATCCCAGTAGGGCAGGGAGTCCGGGCGGTCTCGGCGGACGCAAGGGCGGCCTGAAGCTGGAGAAGAAGAAACTTTGAAAAATGCATCGTGTGTCTAGCAGATAACTCACGACAGTGTCAAATGCTTGTTGAAAAGGCATGGGTGGGAAGAGCCGAGTTCATTCTCCTTTTATAACTTTTCGCCGTCTCCATCTTGCCTTGCAGACCGTGATAGATGCCGAATCATGCCAGGGATCAGCGCCATCATCGTCAATGTACGTGAGAAGGTAGTACACTCCGTTCGCCTCTGGACATCCGGCTCTGCTTTTAGGTTGGCATCCAGCTAAACACGCGTATTGCAGTATCGTTAGCAGCCTCAGCCGCCATTTTTAGGTCAGGCACTCCACTTGGCGGTCAGCTAAACACACGTATCAACATAGTATCATTGGCAGCCCCAGCCGCCATTCTTGTTGAGAGCGAGACTACGTAGTCTGATGGGTAAATTTTGTATTCCTGGCAGGTCTCTTCCAACTAGCAGGGGTTATCACGCTACCCTAAAGTCACCCCTAAAGATATAAATATAATTCGACGCTTAAAGAAAGCGCTTAAAAAATAAGATAAAATATAGAGAATAATATTTATACTATATATAATACACATACGATTTTATTTCTATTTATTATCCTGATATTCTACTAAATACTATTTATCATTTCTGTGAGTTTACTTGAGTACCTCTTCTGTACGAGGATTGCTAGCGTCCAAAATGACCTCACAGGGGGACGAAACTTTTGCCCGAGACCCAATATCAGCCAGGCTCCCCGTGTGGAGGTCACCTCACAGCATCTTCAATGGTCCACTCTGATCAACTAGGACCCGACTGGCGAGGGTGGCCTGGCTATGCCCAAGGAGTTATTTAAAAAGGAGTAACTAGTTATACGTTGTACGTCACGTCCAGTCGGATTGGGCAAGTTTTTACAATCGCATAGTTTCACACATCTGTTGTGTGAGATTTTAGTACCCAAGAAGTCGAAGATCTCCTTCATCTTGGAAGACCAGGGGCAATTTTAGTTTGTTCCTTGCGCCGCTATCGCTGCATCTTATTTCTCATCTCCGAAGCCTCGCTCTGCTCTCCATCTCCAGCCGAGTGGTTATGGTAGGTACCCGATCATTCGTCGCTTGAGTATTCGACGCGATAGAATCTCCGGAACCGCCTGTTCCGAACCTTCCGCTACACAACCAAGCTTGTCTGCAAGACCTCGTGAATTTTTATTCTGGTTATATTGAAGCTCCGCGGCCCCGTTCATCAAGCTTAGACGGGCATCGTAGCTGTTTTGGAATAGTGGCTGCCTGACTGGCTCAACAACAATGATAGCCGTCAAAGGCTAAGTAGGTTATAATATTACCCAAAGGATTGATAGCTTTGGGGAACCTCAATCAAGCCATAGTTCCAGCCAATCCCGAGATGCCGATGTTATTGCTTGTCAACTCTTTGTACAGCAGATCCGTCAAGAATCAATCGCGAACATGGTAAAACGTCCAAATAAAATAGGCACCCGGCCATTTAGCCTACCGATTGAGCGAGATTTATTCCTACAATACGTGGAGGAAGGTCGTTCAGCGCTGTTGCAATTTCGTCTAGACCGCAGGCTCCGGCTGGGTCCTCTGGGGAACTATATTACCTAAAAAGGGATGTATGGTTGGAGAGGCGTCCAATAGGGGCATTACCGCACAGCCTGAAATCGAAAATGGTCGTTTAAAACTGACAAAACACACACCATGCGGCCTTCTCACTTTAGCCAACGCCACATGAGTCACGCCGTTGAACACTGAGCAAATGGCCGTCTCGGCGTTATTGAATGTAGCTTAGACGCACCCCGCTATCCGCTGGCAACATTGAAACGGACTTGACAGGTGTGAGCCGGTCGGCGAATGCACCAACTTCGAGGGTCTAGCAGAAAATTACAAAAGGATAGTAAAAAGTCTTTCTTCGCGATTGTTTATGAAACCAAGGCAATGCCAGAGTCCAGAGACAGTTTTCCATCAGCTAGTTGATCATCAATTAGCAATTGGCAACAACTAATTGATATCATGCATTTATTCACAAGCGCAATCGCCCTGGTAGTTGGCGCTGCGACCATTCAATCCACTTTCGCTTTGGCAGGAGATTATCATCATTGGCAAAAAGCACCCCGCCTTGCTGCTCGCGAGCATGATGTCACTGCTGAGCGACATGCCCAACGTACCATCGCAAGCGCTAGCGACACCGATTCCACTTCGGCCGATTTGCCGTCATACAAGCATGGGCAGCACACGCTCATGTCCCAGGATGGCAAACTATGCCCGTCGTATGGAGAGAAGCAGTGGACAGGGACCGTAGATGTCACGGACACTCGCCGCCTCTTCTTCTGGGCCTTTGAGAGCCGCAACGACCCGACCAATGATCCCGTCATCATATGGTTGGCTGGTGGCCCTGGCGGATCATCCGCCTTTGGCATCTTCAATCAGATGGGCGCATGTGTGCTCCTGAATGACAGCAAGACTACAAAGCCGAATCCATGGTCCTGGAACAACAACGCCACCGTCATCTTCTTGGATCAGCCCGCCGGTGTGGGCTTCTCTACCATTGCCAAAGATGGCACACTACCCACAAAGGACGAGGATGGCGCACCAGATTTCCAAGAGTTCCTTCGCATATTTTTCCAGGATGTTTTCCCGGACAAGGCACACCTTCCGCTCCACATCGCCGCCGCGTCATATGGTGGGCACTATGGACCTGTCTATATTAAGCATATCCTTGAATCGCGACGGACAGGCTCGCCCACCGCTTTCTGGGGCAACATCACCTCCATGATCCTTGTGGATGGCGTGTTAGATTTTGGCGGACCCATGATGGGCCATTACGAGCTTATGTGCAAAGACGAGCGTACTCGGGGCATCTTCACAGTGGACACATGCGAAAAGCTTCTCGCTGCGCAGCCCCAAGCGGAAAGACTGTGGCGGCAGTGCGAGCATTCTCTCAATGCCGACGATTGCTTTGCCATGGTCACCTATGCAGGGAAGAACATCACATCATACTACGAGGCTCTAGAAGAGAAGCGAAGTGCATACAACGGTAAGATTCAAATCACGCCATATCTTTCCCGCAGCACCCAACCTAACAGCCCTTTCTGCAGTTAATCAAAAGTGCCCCTCCTATCCAAAATGTCCAGATCCGGCCCACGGCAACTATATTGCGTACTTGAACAGAGCAGAATCCAAAACGTCACTTGGGTTTCCGGAGTCCTACGTCTTCGTTGACCTAAACCAGGATATTAATGATGGCTATCACAACTCTGGCTCAGCCTGGATCCCCACGACGCCGCAAGTCGGCGCGATTCTCGACGCCTACCAAACACCCAAAGTGGTGAATGATGGCAGAGCTATCGGCGACATACGTGTTCTGGTACTCAATGGAAACTTCGACATGGTAGCCAATACGCACGGGAACATCCTGCAATACGAGCGTGTCATCTGGAGCCGCATGGGGGAGTACCGCAGTGCAAAGTGGCGGGACTTGATGGATGAAGGAGTTGCAGGGACGGGATCCTGGAAGGGAACTGAGGATGGGAGATTGGTTTTCGTGGCTCTAGATGGCGCTGGCCACTCTTTACCTGGCGATATGCCCGAACCGAGCTTCAAGATTATACAACGCTGGCTGTACAATGGATGGCGATAATGGTTAGTTGCGCTGCGCAATATAGATACGCAGAGAATCTCTCTGCCGCGCCAGCAGAAGCATCTCTTCAGTGAATAGGCTTCGTGAGATCGGTGCTCGTAAATATTGATCAGGCGAGTCGAGAGGAAGTGAAAGCTTTCGGTACCATTCCACAGTTTGGCGTCCAACATCTCTAGGACACGGCGGCGTCAAATCAGAGTATGGGATGAGGCGACAGCGCCAACTTGACAGTACTGATCGCGCACTCAAAATGGATAAGAAATGATAACCCGATCTGTTTAGTGTCTCCCCGTAGAACTACAGTCAAAGAAGATAGTTAGACTGTACCCCACTGAAGATTGACTTCCATCTGGACAGCCCCAGCGGCGCTGGCTATCGACATAACAATGCCTCTCTAGCTGATAGTTTCGAAGAGCCTCCTGAAGATAATACGGCAGAAAACGTTGCAGGTAAGCGTTAGTGTGGTCCAAGTTGTTGATGCACAGCCGCTAGTAGGACGACGAAGGTGCTCTGCTTCTGGCCAAGTCCAGCGAATTGCGGCCCTCCGGATCTGGCGGCAGAGTCATGTACCGACGTGGCAAGTGCAGTTCAAGTGTGTGACACTGGAAAGTAGTGCGATGCCGCAGCAAGCCGATATTCCTGTAACGAAACATGCTTTGAAGGCTCCACGGCGGTCATCAGGTTCCTCCTACAAAACCAGTTGGACTTGACCATGCCCCATGATCCCGCCAGCAACTAAACTTCAGGGCCGACCCCCACCTGAATCTTCCAGCCTAGGCAGATACATCAGCACTATCGAACGCCGTTGCAAGGGTCTCCATCGCCGTGGACAAGCCACTCGAGCAATAGCTGAAATAATTTCCTGTCCTACCTGTATCTCCTTCAATCGTGAAATCGACATTTAACCAACCTTTGTAATTCTGCAGTGGTCAATTAAATGCTCACGCTAGATGGCCAAAACAGGCTTTTTCGGGAAGAGATCTGAGCGTAGTATTGATTACGTGTCGACTTTACACGTTGTTCCATTATCTCGCTGATGGTAACAATGGACACCACAGTGACCTTCCCGAACAGGCAAGTAGAACGACACACCCGCCACCAGAGGTTTGCCGCATGGGCAAGTATAATATGTCGTGACACCTCGATGATCTGTTGAACGCAGGCCGCGTGTTGGCAATTATAACTACATTTTATGAACATCACAATCGTGACGTTTGAGGCTCAAGTCGCATCATGTGGAGTCTTCGCTTTGGCTATGCAGCCACCATCGCGCTCGCGGCACAGTGCGTAACAGCACTGACGCCTGGTAACCTGCGTGGGGGGTTGAGGACCACCAAGGCCTTCAATGCCCTCAAGAGCGACACTATTCTGGACAGTCCAAACATCCAAGAGTGCAACTTCTCTGTGCCGGTTGACCACTTTCACAATGATACGCAATATGAGCCTCATTCAAACGATTTCTTCCCACTTCGCTACTTCCTGGACCTTTCTCACTACAAGCCTGGCGGCCCCGTCATTGTCATCCAGGGAGGCGAGGCGCCAGCTACGTACCGCAGGCAAACTTTATTCAACGGCATCGGCCCTATCCTCGCTAAAGCTACTGGTGGTATCGTCTTAGTGATGGAACATCGCTACTACGGTACTAGCTTCCCCGTTCCTGATTTATCTACTGAGAATTTCCGCTTCCTTACGACAGAACAGGCCGTGGCTGACGCTGCGTATTTTGCACAACATGTGGAGTTTCCTGGATTGGAAGGGCAGAATTTGACATCCGCGACAACACCATGGTTCATCTGGGGTGGCTCGTATGGCGGTGCCTATGCCGCAATCACTCGCAAGCTCTATCCAGACGCGTTCTGGGGTGCCATTTCCTCCTCTGGTGTAACACACGCCATTGATGATTACTGGGCATTCGCCGAAGCAACTCGCCTATTCGCTCCTGGTAACTGCGGTAGCTTCCTAGTCAAAGCAACAAAGGTAATTGATACCGCACTGTTCAGCGATGACTCTGGCAAGGGTGCCACGGTGAAGCAGCTCTTTGGTTATGACGCTTCAGACAATGATGGCTCATTTGCTTCGAGAATTATGCACCCGATTTCTGCGCTACAAGGAGAGAGCTGGGTTCATGGGGAAAACGACGACACTCTCGACACATATTGCACCAAAATCACTTCGAAAACGCTACAGTACCCCAATTTGGAGAGCAAGCGCCAGATTGCAGAGCAGCTCGTGCAGGATGCTGGGTATACCGTGGACGTCGCAACGACTCTCCTCAACTACGTTGGGCTGAGAGGTAGCTACGGCGAGAAGGCATCCTCGTCGCAGCTCTCACGGCAGCGCAACGTGGCGTTGACGCAGCGAGACACCCAATTGGATGACGGAGAAAGCTGGTTCTATCAAACTTGCACCCAGTAAGCGCATGACTCTTCTACCGCCATTGTCCTTCATTTTCATGTATTAACGACGTTTACAGATGGGGCTTTTATCTCACCGGAGCTGGTGTGCCACAAGACACCCCGAACATTGTCTCCCGAGCTATTACCATAGACGGAGCCCGCGCCGACTGCAGAAACACCTTTGGCATTGACCACCCGCCAAATGTTAATTCCATCAACCGTCTAGGTGGTGAAAACTTTTCCTGCTCGCGTCTGGCGATCATTGACGGCAAACAGGATCCTTGGCGTGGCGCCACGCCGCATGCAATCGGGGCCAACCCGGGTCGTAATTCCACCACGGACGAGCCATACATCCTGATTGACTACGCAACTCATCACTGGGATGAAGATGATGTTCCGGCTAACCAGTACGGGCCCGGGTACCCCCCGACGCAGATTGTCGATGTACACAACCAGGAGGTCGCTTTTGTTAAGGCTTGGATTGAGGAGTTTCACAAGTCAAGAATCTAAGTCTTGGTAACAGTAACCAGGATTACAGGCAAAGCTGTCCAGGAGGCACTCAAAGGTGCTCAAAATAAATAAATAAATAAATAAATATGCCAGTTTTGTGTCTCGTTCACAGCCTTGGTTTCCATCAAGTCGATTCTGCCGTGACAGTGCGGCCCTGCTTAAGATTGATTAATGCAACTTGGAGGCCAGATTAGAGATCGGAAAGTGAATTACTTTTGCCTCGAACATGGGGGACGCTTCATGAGTTGCTGCAGCACAGACAGCATAATTGCACCGCATCATTTCCGTCCAAGCTCTCTTTCGGTGTATCCCGCTCTAGCCTGATACCAGGCCTGCTTTTCACTCTCTTCCCAATTTTCCTACCTACTACGCTTTCGCTCACTTTGGCCCTCTTATTTTTTTTCTCCTTGTCTTTTTTCTTCCGATTTAGGCCTCGGCGGGCTGCAGCCGACTTTTTGGTGCGGGCTGAGCGGCTACAGCCTGCACCTACAAANCCGCCCCCTCGATGCCGGCCCACTTCCACCTGGCACCTCCCGTTCACCCCTCACTAGAGTACAAATCCCAGG
>JANAKD010000453.1:0-18838 GCA_027627215.1 Lecanicillium saksenae | reverse complement strand
TCACCCACCGCTTCCCGCTCGAGGACGCCGTCAAGGCCTTTGAGACGTCGGCGGACCCCAAGAGCGGCGCCATCAAGGTCCAGATTCAGAGCCTTGATTGAAAGCGCTGGTGACGAGTGCATCAACCGGAGTTTCGGGGCGACAGGTTTATTATATACAGAAAATTACTGGATAAAAGGTGCATTGAATGGTGTAAGGGGTAATTGAAATGAAGCGTTGTTTGTCTGGGAGCAGACTTGATCGTGACTGTAAATATCTCATTATAAATATACATATACACAGATTTGACAAATGATACTACAGAGAGAATTGAATGTTGCCACATGTAAGCTTGTCTCACACTCAGAAAATGAGCAGTTCGCCGGGCGTGACTTGTCCAGTCGTGGCTTATACGCCGTGGTCCCTAAACAGCTCACTGGCATAATGTTTCGACGATCAGCCGATATCTGTTTCTGATTGTGGTCGAAATAGTGCACTAAATATACCATATACCTCCACAAAAGAAAATTATACAATTTTTCAATCTTTTCATCTCTGTCAAATTAGCTTACTGGATTCCTGATGCTAGATGCCTACTTCAATTAAGCAGTAATTGTGTAAAAGCGTGTGAAGCAGCACAGGGCATCCGAGTGTAGTCCAAACTTTGCATCATCGTAGTTAAGTCTTGAATATGGAGGCTTCTTCTCATCCTTTTATACAACATCTCTCATAAACATAAAACCCGATTTTGTAAATAAATTCCAGCGCCAGCTTTTCTGCAGATGCTCTCGTCCAGCACATGTCCATCACACAACCGCACCCAAAGCGGCTTAGCGCCATTCACAACTCCAGCCGTCCAATCAGCGACCGCCAATCCAGGAACCGCCGGGGAGCCGCAACGATTCTTCCCGAGCTCTTTTTTTCTCCCTCAACTCTTCTGACCAGCCTTTTTCTCTCCCAATCCTGTCATCCGTCCATCCACCTCATCCCCCGAGCGCATTCGTCGGCATCAATTGGCTTCGTCACCTCGCCTCTCGATACGATACCGGATCATTTTACGACTTGGCTGTCTGTTTTTCTCGATCCTGCCCCCCGCCCTCCCGCTCGAGCCGCCGCCCCTTTGTCCAACACCAACTGAAAGGTTCAAGACCACATCAGCAACAATGTCTTCCTCGCTCGCCCGYCCMATGCTCCGCGCTTCCATGCGCATCGCCGGCCGCCGCTGCTCTTCCAGCAGCCTGACACGCTTGTGGACAACAACACCACGCTGTCGACGCTGAACAACACCTGGGTCGATCTGGTGCTCTTCGCGTCCACCTTCCCCATGCCGCCGCATCCGGTGCATAAGCACGGCAACAAAATGTACATTATCGGATCGGGCACGGGCAAGTTCAAGTGGAATTCGGTCAACGAGGCTGTCAAGGAAGTGCCCAGCCAATTCAACCTCGTCAACCCCATGCGCAGAGATACAGTCACCACTCTAGTAGCTAGGCAAGATACCAGCTGGGTGGTTGTGCGCTATCACGTCACCAATCCCGGCGCCTGGCTCTTGCATTGTCACATCAGTAATCATATGATGGGTGGCATGCTGATGGTGCTTCTTGACGGCGTTGATGCGTGGCCAACCGTCCCTGACGAGTACCTTAATTATAAATAATCTTGTACATAGTATATCGTTCGATCCGTTACATATTGCTTTAACTTTGAATATATTGTGCATCTGCACAAACAAAATTCTTATTCAGCTTCTGTGACTTTATTTGGTTGAAAATATACAAACTATCGTAAAGTAGCGATTTGGGGTATCTATCCATTATTACACAGGCTCCGGCTGGGATCAACCTCGACGGAATGCACTGCCACATTGCTAGTCCGACATGTCATCCATCGCCGGATCTCGGCCAAAGGGATGATTAAACTTGAGCAGCCCATTAAGACCACCCACCCAAGGATCATCCTCCTCTGTGCGGATAACGCAAGGCACGCCGCCGTGCCATTCCTCCCCTGGGCCCGCACGGCCAACAAACTCGCCTTCGACGCGTATCTCGGTTCCAGGAAGCACGCCGCAGCAGCGCTTCCCGTCAATGCTGAGGTCCAACTCTCGGCCGCGATTACGCGAGCTCATGCGCAGAACCACCTTGGTGTCCAGCGGGAGCACAAGCGACCGGAAACTTAGACTGCAGGGGCTGATTGGCGTGATGAGCAGTGATTTGACAAGAGGGTGGACAATAGGGCCGCCGGCGCTCAAACTGTACGCAGTAGAGCCAGTCGGCGTGCTGATGAGGATTCCGTCGGCTGTCGTTTCGGTCAGGAAGTGGCCATTTTGATAGATGTCGATGATTGCCAACTGAGGATGCGATCCACGATGAACCGAAATCTCGTTGATCGCACGAAGAGAGGGAGATGGCTCCTTGGACTCTGCAATGGTCGACTTGCCCTGGCTCGACAGAGAATCGGACACTCGATGGTTGATGCTGTTGCCGGCGCGGTCGTAGATATCCGCCTTGATGCGATGTCTGAGCAGCACGCGCGAGGCTCTCTGGTGACCTAAGCTCTTGCCCTTCATTCGTTCCCAGCCTTCGTGGTGTGTGACGCGCCTCGTCAAGTTATGGTTCTCTCCCTGCTGAAGGTAGTCTGCCTCTCTGGCCTCGGGGACGTCGCTACCACTCATGTACATTTCGCGCCACGCCTTTTTGTAGTCGTTAAAGTTCCACTCTCCCAAGAAGCCCAGCGTGCCCATGCTGAAGGAGACAATGGGCGGCACGGATCCATGCAGCTTGTAGAGGCTGGCGGCACGGAGCACCGTGCCATCGCCGCCAAACGTCGCGATGACGTCGACCTTGTCCGCAATGTTGGACTGGTGATCAGCCACGTGGAGCGGGAAGCTCAGGTGTTTCTGTATAGTCTCGGCAATACGGGGCTCGACAATAATGTTGACGTCGGAGTATTCGCTGTGGATGTGGCGCGCAAACTGGATGACGGACTCGGTGACGTCTGGTGCGTAGAGCTTTTGGACGAGGAGCAGGTTGCGCGGCGGCGCGCTCTTCCTCGACCTCGGCGGCGGCAGCGTCCAGATGACGTGGGTCGACACCGCGACGCCCAACTACATGTACGAGGCGGCCACGGCGGGCTCCAGCATGCCGTACGGCGCTGCCAAGCTGATTCGCGTGCTGGAGAAGCAGCCGTTGGAGACGCAAAAGGTCGAGATTGACGAGCTCGGCACGGGAATGAAGGCAGTATACGATAACCTGTGCGTCAAGTTTCCCGCGCTCAAGGCGATCCGGGATGCGCATGAAAGGGGCGAGGATGCCACGGTGGATGTGTACATGTGCGGTGGTGGGTTCCGCGGCTACGGCACCATGCTGATGCATGACGATGCCATCAAACCGTATCCTATTCCCTCGATATCGACTTACACCGTCGACGGCGCCAAGTTCAAGGAGACGCAGCGGATGCTCAACATCAACGAATCGTTCGACGGCAAGATTTACGGCTTGTCGAAGCGCCGTCGCAAGCAGTTCCCTGCCATCGTGCATGTTGTCGATGCTTTCATCGCTGCCGTCCCCAACATCGGCCGCGTCACGTTCAGCGGCGGTTCGAATCGCCAGGGTGCGCTCCAGATGACGCTGCCACCTGAGATTCGTGAGAGCAATCCTCTGGAGGTGCTTGCGAATATCGACCCCCTCGAGAAGCACATGTTTGATGCCGGCTTGAAGCTGCTCCTGTCCAGCCTGCCAGATCCATCCATCGTCACCAAGATGCCAACCATCCTCGCACCCGGGCTAGGATACCTATTTATCAAGGAATTGTGGACGCGGGCTGGTCACGAAGCAGATACCAACGCATCCATTTCGCTGCACACGTCCATCATCCGCGACCCCGGCTGCCCTGGTCTGACGCATTTGTCTCGAGCTCTTCTTGGCATCGCTCTCGCCACAAGATGGGGTTCATTCCTGTCGCCCGCCGATGCTCAGCTCGAGAACGGTCTTATTTCCATCATCAAGAGATACGGCAGCGAGACGCTCTTCTGGACTCGCTACTTGGGCGCGATTGCGGGTGCAGTTGCTGAAATTCTGCCATTCTCTCCGGCTTCGGCGGACGAGCTCGAGCAGGCGGTCGAATTCAAGTCGGAAATCGTACAAAAAGAAAACAGCCGTGTCGTGAAGCTGTCGATAGGCATCGCCAACGACCACGCGAGGCGCTTGGACAAGGAGACGCTGATTGACAACATCAAATCGGCCACGAAGAACAAGGATGAAGGAAGTCCCAAGAAGGTTTCCGTCACGATTTACGAGCGCGCATGATTTTCAATAAAAACAAGTCAACAATTTATTAGACCTCTGTTTGGTCGCTGAACTATCTCAAGTCATACTATTGGTTTCATACTTTTTCGCTGGAAATGCCAATCCAAATCATCAAATCATTTACAGAAGAAATTTCCTCCTCCTATTCGTCGTCATCATCACAATCATCATCATGTCGTGAACCCTTGGACTTGCTCGACTTGGGGTTTCTCTTGCGAGCGTTGAGCTTCTTGATCTCGTGGTTGATGACGAGAACAGCCAGAAGCTTGTCGATCTCGTGGGAAGAACCCTGCACTCTGGTGTAAAACTCCTTGCGAGAGTCGAACAAGTGCTTCGCCGTCTGCTGGAGAGGCTTGCTCTTGCAAGCGCGGCTAGGGTACTTGGACGAGGACAGCCAATCAAGAGACACCTCCAGGCTCTTCTTGGTGCGGAACTGGTAGTGGTAGAAGGTGGTCATTAGAGGGAAGACCATGTCCGACATCCATCGGTACATATTACCGTGCTCCACGGCGATGGGGTCAAACTCATTCACCTCCTTGGAGAGTCTGCTCATGTGCTTCTTGAAGGAGGCAAGGGTCTCGCGGTAGATGAGAATGAGCTGCCACAAGCTGGCCCAGATGGCGAGGCGCTCGTCAGACTTGGTGGCGCCCTGCTGGGCAAGAATATCATCCAACTCCTTGAGAATATCGTGCTCAATGTAGCGAATGCACTGGCGAGCAATGTTTCGCAAGCGTGCCTGCACGGAGAGCGGCAGACTGACGAACTTGTTTGTGGGGTCACGGCACCAGAAAGAGTTTGTCTTCAAGATGCGGAAGAAACAGTTGAGTTTGTGTACATTGCTCACAAGGCGGTGCTTTTAGGGGTCAGCAACAAGCTTATAACACCGAAAGGGGGAGTCACTTACTCTTGGGAGACCTTCACCGTCTAGGCTGTAGGCAAGCATAAAGCTCTGGAGAGCATATCGGAACTTGGTGGTGTGCTCGCGCTTGATTTCCTCCTCGACCCAGCCCTGCAACTCCGCGTGGCTTGGAACCTCATCACGGGGAAAGTCTGCAAGACGGAGCCCGCCAGCCTCATTAGCGTCCTTGTGCGGGCGATATGCTTGCACTGTGACCTTGAGGGCGGAAGAAGAGTCCTTGGTCAAGTAAAGAAGGATCTTCTTGGGGTTGCCAGTGTGGAAGCGTGGGCCGTTGCACAGCATCTCTTCCTCGGCGGCATCTTCGGACCAGACGTCTGGGGGCGGGACGGGTTAGCTGTGGGGTGCTTATCGGGACAGGGGTGGGTGAGCCGATCCGTACCTGGGATCCTTCCAATCACGGGCCATGTCATACCGGGAGTGACACGGCTGCATACAAGGTGGGAGTGGTCCGGGAACGCCTTCCGGCACGTGGGACACACACCACTTTCATGACACTGCATGGGTGTAAGTCAGCTAACAGAACGGCACACAATCGGTTTTGGGCAGCAAAGCAGATGGCTTGCATGCGCAGACAGGGGGGGTGCTGACGACCAATGACTTACACGAATCTTGGACACACGGCAGGGTACACAAGCACCGGACTTGCGCACATCCGCAGTCTGCATGGGATCCAACAGCTGACGGTGTCTCTTTTCGACCTCGGTGCTGGAACGACGACGCTTCAGGTTGGCCACAACAGCCTCTGGCGACTTCGCATCATGCAACTGGACGTGGGATGGATACCCAACAGGAAGCTGCTTGGGGGACCGCCCACCCTGGGGGTAGGTCCACTCATCGTCGCGCGACTTGGCCTCGCTCAGGGCAATCCTGGCATAGTAGGCATCGTGGGCAGCATCGACGACAGACGGGGACGAGCCAGAATGCTCCGACGGCGAGGTGCTACCGGCGGCCACTAGCTCGGGTGGGGAGTGGCTAGTGGTGTAGTCGGACGGCGGGGACGGAGCCTCCTCGTCGTCGGAGCGGAACGAGGCATTCATCCTGTAAAAGTCTGACTGCAGGGCCTCCAGGGAGAAGGCGTCAATGGGATACAACGCAGCGCCGGCGAGCTCCTTGGACACCTGGTAGTAGTCTTCGGGCAGCTGCCAGCTGGACTGCGTGATGGAGGACGGAGGAGAGGGAGGAAGGGCACCAAAGTCCTGGCCGGTCTCCTGGCAGTAGGAGGTCCAGTCAAAGTACTGGTGGAAGAGCTCGTCCTCCTCGGGAGCAGGAGGAGAGGAGGGGATGCGGGAAACAGATCTGCTGCCTCTAAACGACTCCATTTCTTTTTCAAATAATGGGCTAGGGGGGGTCCAAGCCGTGTGTAAGTCACGCCACGGGGGGGTTCAACAAAGGCTGAGAGGGAGGGGGGGGGGGGGGGGGTGTGGGCAATTTCGGTGGAACTATCTGTGTTCGATTGCGCCGTTGCCGCGTCCTGGCAGCCCGTTTCTGCCTCTTTGGTTCCTTGTGTCTTTCTTCTTTGGGACACACACTGCTACCGCTTCTGGTAGCCTTGCCTTGACGTGCGGCGGAAAAAGGATGGGGCCACGCACACGAGGAAACGATGCCGGCGCGGGAAAGAGGGTGGGAATCCTTGCTGCGTTGCAAATTGGGGGATGACAACTTGCAGGGTGGCTATAGTAAAAATTTGGTGGTATGGCACAGGAGGAGGGAATCAGATGGGTGTGGCAGGGTTGTGTGTGTGGAGGTGCGTGTAAATGGCTTTTGGTTGTATATGGTGATGGTGATATCTCTAGCCTATTGGTGTCAATAAGCTGTTTCTTCTTTCCTATGAAAGATCAATTGAAGTATAATTAAAAGGAAGCAAGAGCTCTGGAAGAAGAGGAGAGGAAGTAGTACCAACAAACCCCAAGGCCCGGAGGCCGGGTACCCTACCTAGGGCCCTTTCTTTTTAGTCTTTCTCGTCCATCATCCAAACGCTCGTCCCGCCGCCCATCCAATGCCCGACTTACACACATCGTCAGAAAAAGTGCATTTTCGGTGTGGCAGGGGTGTCTGATTGGCTGGTTGTGCTCCAGTTCCACTGTTTTGGGCCAATGGATGATGTGACCCTCACCGATTTTGACCATTTCGTGCCGGCCTCTGATTGGCTGGATTCCCTGCCATGGTCGTCTCTGCCTCTTTGCTTCTTACATACTCTTGATGTGAGAGGGCAATTGGCGTCTTGGATAGATGAATCGTGTCTCGCGGCTTCTATCGCGGTCAGCTGGAGGTTTATTTTTTTCTTTTTGGCCGTATAGCCAAGTCATGTCCAAGTACCGATGTCGACAATGTGAGCTGGGGCGCAAGGCCCCGCCGGCGAGCCACCAACGTCCTTGTTGGATAGTCATTTCATAGGCAGCTTGTGTTGGCGAGGAAAGGAAAATGGCCGCGGGTCACGACGAGCAGTTTTTTTTTTTTTTTTCGTCGAGAGCGTCAAATGCCCTTGTTTGTTAACTAAACTAGCGTCGAAGCTAATGGAGGGGGGAAACAAAACTCAGGTCTGTATCCCTGCCCGCCAGCGCAAAAGAGCGATGAGAGAGCACGAGGGGAGGTTAGGCGAGGATGAGAGAAGAGGCGTCGTCCCACGGGAGGCCAAGGGTCCTGCGACGAACTAACACGAGGTAGTACTGGGGTGGTGGTGTGCGCGCCTGCGTGTGTGTTGCGTGTTCTCGTCTTTGCCGACCGACGCACTTGCGTCTTTGGTGAGGGCGATTGGCACATGGCGCAGACCTAAGCCCGAAGAAGGCGCTCCCAGAGAGAGAGAGAGAGAGAACAGCCCCAGTCTAGAAAGGATCAAGGTCCCGGATATTTGGGATTCGGTTCCGGCAAGTTGGGTCATATCCCCAGCCTAGCCCGCGCATTAGCACGTTTGGGCCGTGAGCTTGTACCCGAGCTAGGCATGGGTTTTGACCAGGTTCAGTAGCCTTCTTTTTCTCTTACGACGAAATCCTACGGCATTCTATACGCGGAGAAAGGTGTAGAAGCTCAATCGGTGCCTAATGGCGATGCTACTTTGACGCGGCTCGTTGGGAGATGCTCCCTCCCTCCACTGGTCTGAGATGATGTTGTATGATCAAGCTTCAGCAGCCGCCGCTCGCCATGTTGAAGTGAGGATGACCGAGAAGTGCCGAGGATGTAATCTCTTATCAATCGCAAAATGGCGGGGAAGCAATTAAAGAGAAAAAGGAACCGTGTCACAGAGTAATTGTCAAGACCTGACCGGGATTGTGAAACAATGCCCTCTCATGCACAATTTCTGCAGGCCTTCGTTTTTTTTTTCTTACGGCCAGGCTGCGTAACCAGCAAGCCGGGTCCGACCTGACCAGGGCCACCCACGCCGTCGGGACCAGACAAGGCCACACTAAACCAGGGGCCCCAACCTGTTCCTCACTGCGCATGCATGCACCCCGCCAAAAGGTAAAAATGAGCGTGCGCTCGCCCTCGCAGGGATTGTCAAAATGTCGGTCGGTCTGCGAAACAAAAAAGGGGGGGGAGCCACGTTCATCAAGTCAGGGCTGCGTATGTTGCTCAACATTTCGTGCCTGGCCCAGAAAGGTCCGAAAAGTGCCGCTAGGCTAGGCCTTTGGCCTCGAAAGTCGGCCGCTCTCTGACGAATTATACACGTTTAGTCATTGCACATGGCGGTCAGCGGAATGCGAATTGGGGGGGGGGGGTTCCTTTTTGCAATGTTGGATACTGGGGGCCAGGGGCGGCCATGCTGATCGAGAGGGCAAACATGGATCCAAGAGAATTACACAGCCTACAGTCTTTTTCGGCGCCATGTCAGTTTGTTGGCCGACTCCGGAGTAGAGCATGCGAGCTATCAGGTTGAGGAATTGGTCACCCTAGCCAAGCCGGCGGGGTTGCTCTATTCTAGAACAAGGGCGCAAGCGGTAAAGAAGATCATGTGGTCAGCAAACGACATTCATGATGACCATTGCTTGCGTAACCGGTCTATACGCACAAGCATACATCCGCAATGCGTCGGGTCAAGCTCCAAGAACGCTGCTGCTGGAAGACATGTGGTGTGCAGCCATCGTCTCGCGAGCCTCGGGCTGAAATTTTACTTCTTTTCAGCTGCCACCGAAACGTGCACTAAATTCTACCGAGAACAAAAAAATCTTGCTGTAGTTTGATCGGTAGCCCAGTCGGGCTCTCTCCCGTGATTCCGGGCTGATGCGTGGCGTCCTTTTCGCCACACGTTTGCCTCTTTTCTACGATCCTGCTACTACGGTTGATAACATGCGAAACGAAGCAAGCAGGAAGCGACTTGTCCAAGAAGCGGGTATTTTTGCGGCAGAAATGGGTCGCCTTGCTTTTTTTCGGTTTAATTTTGATGTGCATTGGGCGCGTTCCATTGGTCGGGCGGTGGTTTGCGTTAATGCAGCGTTACTGCAGCGTTAATGCGTGCAAGCCCGACTGGTCTCGTGCCATGCAGGGCAATGCGGTGCAGCGCATTGCAGCGTGGTGCGAGAGGATGGTTCTGGGTTGCAGATATTCTGGGAGAAATGGCCGTCTTGTGGTCTTCCTCGTCGTCCTGTATTATCTCCGTCTTGTCTTGCTACGATATATTATATGTGGTGAAGAGGGGGAAGGTAGACTTCCCATAATTGGTCTAGACTTTGGACACCGACGATCGTCTTGCAGGTGTCATTGGCAAATTAAACATTCAGTTTTCCATGCAAGATGAGAATGTGGCAGCCTACCCTTCGCTCCCGCTGTACACCTTGCCTGGCCAATCCAGACAGTGTTGTAGCCATGGTGCGGCCTAAGTACTTCTCAGCCCAACCAGCACGCGGCTATTGTCGCTAGCACTATGCCCCTAGAGAAATGTACACGCTGACATCATTTTTGCATGCTTTAATGCTAGAAGTGACATTCAGCAGTGTATGGGGCTGCCTTCCATTGATAACAGGGAAACGGAAAACGGACCGGATCCAGCCACGAGGTAGACAAGATGCTGATGAACGATGATGACTCGACCGACATATTTATATCTCGCAGTTATTATTTTATTATTGATACCATGGCAAATTCAGTATTCATTTTCAAACACGAATCAACATGCACGAGCGAGAACGTGCCAGTCTGGTCAGCTTTTGACATTGTATTGTAGGACGACCTTCGTTGAGGGTCCAGAACGCTAACACACCAACTCCCATGCATGCTTCTATCTTCATTCGTTTATTACTCTTTGCGACACACGACCTCGACGTTGTTCCCCATGGGGTCAGTCACAAATGCAGCGTAGTAATGGGGACCAAAGTGTGGACGAGGGCCTGGTGCACCATTGTCCTTGCCGCCAGCTGCCAGAGCCTTTGCGTAGAACTCGTCTACTTTACTTTTATCTAGAAAATCGGTTCTTTAGCATAAGTCGAAAACTTTGTTTCGGGTGTTCTTCGCAACGGAAACTTACCATCTGCCACGAAAGCCCAATGCGCATAGTTCTTTTCGACAGTAGTCTCGGCCATACCCGACAGCCAAAAGTTGGCCTTGTTCTCCATTGGACTGTTCTTGTCACCCAGAGCTACCAGCTTGTCTTCGAACATGGAGATGAGCTTCTCGTAGCCCAGCGGCTCGAGCGCGGCAATGTAGAAGTCGACGACAGCTCTGTACTTGTCCTGCGGGACTGATAGCGCGACATGGTCAAACATCTTGTATGCGGAGAAGATAATGAAGGGAAATGCTATGATGAAATTGAATTGAATGAAGTGATAATCTACCAATCATCAATTGATGGGTTGACAGCAAGTATATATATTGAAGCTTCTTCATAAATCGGGCTTCGGACATAGGCATGTCCGAAACCTTTGAGTCGTAAGCGAGTGAATTTTCTATACGCTAGTTGACGCCAAAATTCACGCCAGATTCACAGGAGTGAGATGCGCGTGGGGCAATGCGAAATTTTTCGGAGAAGCCAGTCTTGCCGCGGCGATTGAGAAGACGGAAAAGGTGGAATTGGGGAAGATAATTGCTGAACAGTCCAGCTGAGGCCTGTTCATTGTCACGTATCGGTGAGGCAATAGGGCTTCCGACATCCGACCAGCCGCTGCCTGAGAACACCGAACCCGTGGGGCTAGAGAGAACAAAATACACACACCAGACTATTTCAGTAATTAGAGTCATTGTCACCTTTTTCAAAGCGTTCATATTCACATTGGTCAAGATTCACAGTCACGGGATATCATTCTGGTTTGTATCGTTGAAGTGGTAAATACTACAGGGTATCCGACATTGACCCATCACTGCATTCTGTGGTACTCGGAGGCCACGGCGACTATACTTATAAGGGAGGCTACGTGTATACTTTTTCAGGATAATTTATTGTATATAAAAATGGTTAGATAAACTTTTGAATCATATACCTATTAGCACTCTCGGCAAACTGGCCGAGACTCTGATACCGTTCGCTGGATGGCGATGTCTTCTGGCCATCGACCATCTCCATAATCACAGCATACTCTTCTTCGTCCTCTTTCTTATCCAGCTTCCAGCCACCTCTCAGTTTAAGAGCATTCTCTCCAGATGTTACCGGAATGGCTTTCAACTGGTTGGTGAACTCGTCCCGGGCAGGTGTCTTCATCAGAAACCGCTGAACTTGCAAGATACTGTCTTCAAGCCGCAAGCCATCGAGCAGAAAATCATAATGCGCCATCCACTGAAACTCAAAATAATTTGACATTTCCATGACGCTCTTCTTCCACTCGTCAGAGCCGTGCATACCTTGGTAGTGGGATTCGAGCGACTCCCACTGACCCAAGAGGTACAGCAGAGACGGATCTTCGATCTGACGGAAGTAATGAAATGTATGACCAGTAAATTTGTTTAGATAAGATTTGATCTCTGAAAGTCTCTTTTGGATATTAGGATCTTCCAGCGAGGCAGTTGGCCGCAGCCGTAGCAGCCCAATTTCGGAGATGGTCATGTTGGAGATGCCTCGGTGGTTCAGATGCTTGACTGAATTTATTGAAATCTATTGTATGGTAACAATGGAAATTCTCAGGTTCTATCTGCCTATTATAACGCGGTCTGGTGCTGGTTTGGAATCATTTACGTCACACTGCCAGATTCGGGGAAAAATAAAGCCCGAAGAGCGCCACTTGTAAGCTTGCATTTTAGACGCTAACTAGCACCGTAGTGACGCACTTGATTAGATGGAAAGAACCTGACCACTTGAATCGCAGCGGCTCTACTGCATACACATCTTCTACATGCCTGGGACTGATACGTTTACGATGGCGGTTTGATGGTCGTTTGCTACGTGGGCAGTGGGCAGTGGCCATTTCGGACGCATCCCAAACTTTAAAGCTGCATTCTTCATGATCAGAGGCAGTGAGCTCCTGCGTCGCCAGGGTTGAGTGTGTGAGACTCGTCATGAGCCGACTCTCTAAGTCGGTTCCATTCTGTGGGTGAGTGCAGGACCTCCTCTATTAGGAGATTTTCCGGCGCGAGACAAATGCCCGACTGGCTGCAGCACAAACTCGGAAGCAAAATAAGCGCATACCTATTCAGGGTGCTGCGGGGCGGCCGGCTACTGGTACGCAGCCTCAAAGTTTAAACTGATGTTGGATTCCTCAGCGGGTTGCCATGGATATCCTCAACGGCCAGTGTAAACAATACAAGAGGGCATCGTTATTTACCTTGGGATAAACCTCGAGTTGAGAATTCTTACCTGACAAGACGCAACATCATGACACATAACAGGCGCATGAGTTTTGCTGGAGGGCACAGCCTCCACTGGTGACGCTCTGCGCCCACGTATTTTTCTGGAGCTTGCCTGCTGGCCCGCAGGTCTGCTTCTTTTTTTAAACTCGGGTCGGTCTGCGGACGGGACCGTGGTACCATGTGGGTGTGCCTGGCATGGTCTGCAGCACTCATGTCGCATCGGGCCCTGAACCCTTTCTGTGCTCGCTACGCTCTCAGTAAGCCGTGAGAATCATAGTCGCTGGCAAGACTAAGAGGTCGTGGCTCTGGGTTTCGTTGGGCGCGCCGCACGTGCCCGTCGGCGGAGCGAACAGAAACGTAATGGACAATGGCGTGCATGAAACGTTCTTCCTTGAAACGCGGCGCATGCTCATTCGTCGGAGGCGCTGTGAAACAAAGTCATTTCTACCCGTGCTGCCCTGTGTAGAGAAGCGGCGGCTCCCCTACTCCCTCATCAGGGACACCGTCTGGCGCACGCTATCGGACAATAGCGACAGCGAAAAGCAGGCGCTGGTGAGCAATGGCACGCCCCAGTATTCAGGGGTTCTGGACAAGAAACAAGATTAATTCCCTGTCTGGTGTAGACAAAGTTGGTGGGAATCGCCCCCAGCGTTCGGCCCAAAGAGGCGACGATGCGCGGTCGGGTGCCCCAGCAGTGAGCAAGTAGTACTCAGTAAGGTGGCGGCAAGAGCCCCAAATATGCCCGGAAAAAGGGCCACATTAGAAATCGCATTGCAGGGACTCTTGTCCCAACTTGTATTGGTGCCGTGGTTTCTTGCAGTTTGTGGATTTTGTCGTTGCGGCTGAGGCTGACTGAGAGCAGCTCACCGCGACTGTGGCTGGCAGCTGGTGCCCGACAGGCGGCAGCTCTCCGCCAGCTGCCAAACAGCAAACGGATGCAAGTGATAGAAAAAATAGAAAACCGCCACGCACCGATCTTCACCTCCTACATCATCCATTTTTTTTTTTTGCTTCATCCGAATCTACTTCTTTTTGCATCCATCTCGACCCCCTTGATAGCGCCTCGCTTTGAGACACAGCCGTCGCCCCTTTCTTGCTCTCTTTGCCTACCTTTGTTTTCCAAGTCTCGCCCCCTTCGCCCACCTACGACCAAACGTCATCGCGTCCCCACCGTCCGTCCCCAACAGCAGCAAAGCCATCCGTCTTGCCGGAAACCTAGTGCCACGCTGGACACGAAGCGTAGCATTTCTCGACTATTGTACGTGCCTGGCAGTGAGCAGAAGGCTCCCACGCCCCCCTTCCTTTGCCGGTGTTCCGCTTCCCGATTTGGCCGCGCAGGCTGTACCGGAGCCGACAGTTGCGTGTATATGCTGGGTATGACGGCAGCTCCTCGTGTGCGTGCTTGGCCCTTTTGCCACGTACGGCGCGACTCGATCCGTGTTGGGTGCTTGTGACCTTGCTTTTGCCTGGTCCTTCTGCTCTGACCCTAGTCGAGGCTATAGTTGGCAGCCAAGCGCAGCATTCTTGGACTTGCATACCTGTCGATCAATCCAGTCGTGCACCGCCCCTCCGCCTATTATTGGCGCCAGTAATGCTTTTGTGTCTGACCTTTTTTCCGTGTTTCTTTTTTCTTTCTTTTAGGAAATCTTGCCCTCTTCGACTTTTTCTCCTCAATACCCTGTCTTTTTGCTTGAGTTTCTTGCTACATGTTTTATTGCAGCGTAGAGGCTTGGTCATAGTCGCCCATCATGACCTCAAGTAAGTCTTTGAGAGCAGATACGCTCCCTTCTTCTATCTCTTTTTTTCCCGTACAACAAAATCAACAACTCCCTCCCTCGCCTCCCGAATCCGAAAGTCCTACGAAGCAACCGCATCGCCGCCACCCCAGTTACGACTTTTTCCCAAACCGAAACCGTCGCTCTCCCAGACGAGCCAGCCATGCTGTGAAACCTGGAATTAAATACGACCTTCCCAAGGAACCGCTACTACCACCATCGCCCCCCAGCAACATTACCAATAATAAACCACGAAAATGGGGCGAGCGCCTCTCTTCCTTGCTCCCCATGCTCACATCTTCATCAGCGACAGATTCATCTTCTGCCAGTATTCGGCGAAAGCCCATCGCCCTCTCCGTACACGGCAAAGTCTCACCCACCGAAACGCTGCCACCTCCACCTTACAAAGAGTACGATTCGAAACACTCGCCGCCCATAGACCCTCTCGATACCCCTGCCACTACCGACTCCGAACGAGGCCCCTCGCCACCTTCCCTCGCGGGAGGCGAGTTTATGCTCAGTGGTAGCAACGTGCTGTCTTCTGATCAGACCAATCTCACTCAGAGCGCCACCATGCCAATCCTCCGAACCGAGATTCCTCAAAGTGCCCTCGGCATCGATGAGGAGCCGCAAATAGCCAGCGCCACAGGATCCATGTCCCGATCCGGATCTGAAGCTCAAATCTCAACCATGCAAGAACCTGTCCCTAAGACGCCAGCCTCGCGAAATGGCTCGACCGATGAAGGCATGGGAGATCTGCGTGGTCCGCGAAAGCTGCGCAAGAGCTCCGCCAGCCCGAAGAGACCACGCGCAAACTCATACCAAGCCGGTCCTTCGATTCCTGTGCCCGGTATCAAAGCTAGCTCGACCATGCCCCTCGCTGAGATCAGAGGCCGCAGTGTTTCGTCACATCCTACACTCTCGGTCACGGAGATTAGCGCGCCGCCTTCCATGCCGCCGCCTCCCATCCCTCGACCGGCTTCAAGGGGTGTTTCGCCAAAGAGCGCGGGTCAAAGCCCGAGCAGAGGCCGTATCCGCAAGAGTTGGATGCCCGGTGGCCGATCAAGATCAAACTCCGTCGAAGTCTCCTCACCACAGGCCAAGATGCAGGCGTGGATCATGACGGAGGAAAGCACTTCAGAATATAACCCCTCATTCTTGAAGAACGCTGAAAAGGTAATGACAGAAATAAAAACCGAGAAGCGATGTCTCTGTGCGTGTAACCAAGCTGCGATGCTAATGTTGACCTCACTAGGTCCCTGAATTGTGGAATGAAAATGGCAATGTGCTCGTATACCTATACCCCAGGAGCAGTGGTTGTGGGCCTAGCTTCAAGGTCCCCGAATTTACCATCAGCTCATCGTATCTCTTCAATGAGCTGCTGGCCGCAGAACCGGCCTCAGCCGTTGGCCAGCGCTCCAGAAGCTTCGGTGGTAGAGCTAGCCTGTCCGTTGATGATGCGTTACAGTCACCACCGACCGGCCAGACTGATGACTATTCGAGTGAGCTGAGGCTGTACCTGCCAGTGTCACGCCCCTCAGCCTCCACACATCTGGTCGCACCCGGCCAAGGTGGTGATGATGAACTTGACCGCCTGATCGCCATCCGCAATTTATTCGCATTCCTTACTGGCCAACCATTGGTCGGCACGAAAGCACGCCCAACCGTATTTTTGGCCTTTCTGGAGATTGCAGATCTTCTCGAAGAATACAGTTTCACTGCAATCGATGGTACAGGCTTCGGAAATGCCGTCGATATGAGTTTCAGCTTTTATTGCGACTATCTGGGTCTTTCGGATTGCAGACACAGTCGCGAGAAGACTGTTGAGGCTCTTATACTGGGCGAGCGCATGAGAAACCTCGACTTGTACAACGAAGCATTTGCTCATGCAGCCGGCAAATATTCCGCCATCATTGACCTCCGACTTCCCCTCTTTGATAAGATTTCACCCCAGACCCGCCAGCGGCTGGAACGTGCGCATATTGATTTGGTTAACCGACAACACAATGTTAATGACCACCTTGAGCAGTTTGAGTTTCCGTCTATTTTCTCTGGTATTGCGAACTCAACCTCGATTGCTGAGATGAAAAACATTCGTTTCAAAGTCTGGCGAAATTCTTTTATCAAGATGCGCTCATTCATGCTCAGCTACTACAAGACCACATTCGGTAGCTGGCCCCCAAAAGCCAGCAGCAAGAAAAACCCCTTCATGGAAAGCGGCTTGAATCGGCTAGTACTGAAAATGCTCTACTCTGATATGTGTGCTCTGTACGACCTCCTAGTGGATAGAACAGACTTGACGTCCAGAGTCATTGATCACGCGCCAGAGCTGTCTTCTGATCCGGAGAAAATTACAAGATCAGCCGTTCGAAATATCATGTCCGAATACGACCGATCGAGACCGCCTGTTCTGCCCCCGATCCCCTTTGATCTTCCTCAATTACCAACAGTCCAGTCTATTCATGAAACATACTCGAATTTGTCTACCAAGGACCAGGCCAAATTTGATAAGAAACTCAAAGAACACGAGCTCCTCCTCATCCTGAACAAGGCTTACAACTACGATACCAACGGTATCAAACTTCCGTTCCTCGACCAATTCAAAGAATTTGAGAGCCGAGAAGCCAAGGGCAAGATGAAGCAAGACATTGTGGACCAACGTATTGGCTACTGGATTTTCCTCTATGCTGTTCTTCAGTCCCTACCTATGCTGGTTGTTGACGCACCTGGCCTCAAGCATACAGAGGGAACGGAGTACTTCCTGTGCCAGCCTCCGATGGGCCAACCGCCGTGGGCCGAAGACGGTCAAGTTCGCAAGATGTGGTACGAGGTGGCTGGCGGTGGTGGCTTGGTTGAACTCTCTGCCGATGCTGTCATGTACAGTGTCGAGGCCACGTACCACCGCAGCCACTGTTGGCTCGCCGCCAAGCAATGGGAGGGACTGGATGGGGCTGATGCGCCACCCCCAGAACCGGTCATGTCGCCTCTTGCGCCGCCGAGAGCCATTTTCGAAGGCGGCGGCGGCATCCTCGGAAGCCCGCCCCCCGTTGTTGGCCCCAGCACACCATCGCCCCCATTGGGTACACCGCCTCTGGCAGTTCGTACACGAAACCTGTCTCCCGCACGCGTTCGTGCAAGCAGCACATTCCGCTCAAGCATCGCCATCGGCCTGGAGCCTGTACCAATGGACCCGCCTGCCAGTGTATTTGGTCCACATCAGCGAAGTAGCTCTCTTGGCCCCCGGCCCCCGAGTGCCTTCATTGGGAACCGCAGTGTTTCCGGCTCTAATCTCGCTGGCATGGGTACACCAAGAACGGGTACGCCCACGACAATAGCGGCTACGTCGGGAATCACCTTTGATGATATCCTTGGAGGCGGAACAGATGACAAGACCAAGTCGAAGGAGAAGGAAAAGGAAAAGGAAAAGGAGAAGGAGAAGAAGCCATCAAAGAAAAAGGGCTTCTTTTTCTAAAATAAATCTACTACATATTTTGGACAATTTAGATTCGTTGTTACTTTTTTGGACATGAGGTTTTACCTTCCGCAATCCACGGCATAGCATATTTGGCAGTTAACCCGGCGCGGTAACCAGCATTCTTGATAACGTAATTTAACATTAATATATTCGAAACGGATTCATCACCAGGTATTGCTCTCCACCTATATCGTCTAGCGGGATATACCTAATATGCGCAACCCAAATAATGATGTGAGCAACAGCCGCCAGGGCTGTCTATTATTGACTATAGCTCATTCTTGTAACGTACTAAAATAGGAAAGTGGTATCTGATGCCTTGGGCTAGTGATGATAGATAGGAAAAATGCGTCATGCAGTTTTTGTTTGAAAGAAAAGCAACCAACGTTCGTATTGCCACAACGGCAACGTAGATGACGTAGACTTTTTGTCTCCCCCCAGGATTGCACCGTATACCCGCGCAGCCTCTTAATCGAGCTGTGGGCGGACCCATCGTCCGCGCTCGGTATGCCACCACTTCTCCTTCTCCTTCTTGTCGGCCACGACGCCCTCCCGCCAGTTCCAGCCGCCCGTACAACCGGTGGCACCTTCGGCGAGGGCCTCGCCGCCGGGATACCCGATATCCGGGACGTCCACCAAGCCGCCCTCGTCGTCAGACGAGCCCAGGTCGGGGCGCAGGCAG